>LZPO01055222.1:11528-27820 GCA_001675575.1 Neotoma lepida
TGATATCAGACTTTTAGAGCCATTATGAATGTAAGCAACTTGGCTTCTACCATTGGAATTTAGGAGATGCAGAGGTGGAAAATGAAATGCAGTGACAGTACGGATAGTGACAACAGAACAGAAATGCCATTACCACGTTTTCCTTTTCCATGAAAGTTAACACAGTGAGACTGACACACAGCTCTGAAGGCCCCAGGTGGTGTGTTGGTGTTTTGGGTTAGTCATGGTAGAAGCTCTAGGGTATAGAAGATAAATATCTGAAAGGAAATGTAGGAAGATAGCTACAAATAAGAGCTACCATTGGGTCAGTGCGCACATGCGTTTCTCTTCCTGGAAGTCTGCATGCTGTCAGGCCTTTTACAACCTTTCTCAGTAAGTCCTTGGGCTAAGGTCTTCGATTGTGTGATCTTATTACTTCTCAGGTTGTTAAATGAAAAGTTGATGAGTTCTCTGCACTAGAAGATTCAAGTGCCCTTCCTTAATAGGGTAGAGAGATGTGATCATTCAGCAAAAACAGTAGGCCATTCTTTGTTAATTAAACTATGTTAAGTTGGTACACAGAAATAGGTTATTTAGGCCAGGATATAATCCAAGAAATTTGTCTGTATTTTGTCGTTATGCAAACATGAGAGTGTACTTACAGAAGCCTAGATGGTNTGGTCTATTACACAGCTAGGCAATATTGTGTCTGTCTGTCTGTCTTGCTCCTAGGGCCTTCAGGAAGAAATAACAGATTAAATCAAACACAAGAGAAAATGGCGCAACAGGAGACACAACATGTGTGAAGCTGTTGTTAGCTTAAGGCAGCAGCATACAGTTTGACAGTTAAGGCTTTTTTTGAGACAGGGTTTTGCCAAGTATCCCAGGCTGGCCATGAACTCATAACCCTTCTGCCCAGCCTCCCAAGTACTGGGATTACAGGTACGTGCCACCATGCCTGGCTCTAATTTTTTTTTTTTCAGTAGAGTGTATTCTAAAATAATGATTAAAAAAATATAAAATAGTGCCAGAAGTATTTGTCATTATTAGATATTTTGCACTGTACATAATTATATGTGCTATACTCTTTACAGTTGACTATACAAGTACAATAGGTTTGTTTTTACAAGATTCACAATTAAAAACAAATTTTAAAAAAAGTTAAAAAAATTCCAGAATTATGGAGACAGGGTAGGAAGCAAACTGAGGGCAGCCTGGGCTACATAGTCACCCTGGGATCTGTAATAAGACCTTTCAGTAGTACTTAACAGCAGTAACTGTTACTCACAATATTCTGGCCAGTGATTGTGGTGTGTTCAGTTCTAAACAAACAAGCCTCCTAGCTTATTTAGTTACAAATGTGTATTGCATTGCACTCTGACATTAGGATGGCTATGATGTCACTAAGCAGCAGGAATTTTGAGATCCATTATCATCTTATGTGACCACTGTAGTATATAATATAAGGGCCATCACTGGCTAAATGCTGTTGTGACGCATGATTGTGTAGGAAAGAAAGGCAGTCTGAGCTTCCCACAACAGTTAAATAAGCTCTCCACTAGATGATGTAGCTGAGTGGCAGAGCACTTGCAGCAGGCATGAGGTCATAGATTAAATCCTCAATCCTTGGTAAAACTTTATGATCTTAAGGTTTTATGAATTAGGCAGGATTCCAACCCCAACCATATTGTATAAAATTGTTTATTTCCTTAAACATGGCAGCACATTTGATTCCTTAAAGCAAAAAGTAAAAAGTTAATGTATAGAAAAGCCAAAAGGTATGCTTGTTTTAGAATTGCAATTTTCTACATACAGGAAGTGCTGTAACTAATAGTTACTATCCAGTCCTGAGCTGAGGTTGGTATCAGTGCAGTGTGAAGAACAGTAAGATAGTGGCATGTGATTTGTTTGGATAATGAAACAACAGCCTTTTTGGTTACAAATTAGTGCCATTAGTTGCATAATGTTGATTTCTTAACAGTGATTCTGTCAAGATTGAGATATTTTGTTGGAGTATGTGTAGACAAAATAAGCTGTGGCCCAGTAATAGTTTTTTCACTAATAATGTTCCCTTTCAGATGGCAGATGTGTAGCATTGTTACCCAGCTTGAGCAGATTTTATAACCTGTAGAGTACCCAGTTAAAGCTTGTTTGTGAGCTTCATGCTATCAGAGTTGATCTTTGCCCAAATCCTTGATGTGTTAAAATAGAAAGCTTTNACTAGTGCTCTTTGTGTATAAGTTTGAACCTTTCCTGGGTTTGTCCTTTATTGTGTGTGGTTTTATTTCTGCTATATTTAGTCTTTGAAACATTTGCTCAAATCTGATCCCTCCCCCCTCTTNTTTTTAAGACAGGGTCTTATGTTGCCCTAGCTGGCCTGGAACTCAGAGATCAGCCTGCCTCTGCCTTTCAAATGCTGTAATTAAAGGCATATGCCACCATGCCCTGCTAATTTTGACTTTCTTCTAAAATGTCTCTATGCCTATAAGACTTCTTTTCACAGTCTTAAAGCTACTTACAATCTCATTTGTGACTTTTATTAATACATTCCTAAAATTATTTTTTTGTGTATGTATCTGTATCTACATGCTTGCATGCTCTGTGATCCTTATTTCCTTTTCCCGCTGTCCTTCATTTCTGTGTCTTCTCCTGGAGGGAGTGCTCCATAGTTTATTTATTCTAAGGCACATCCATGGCTCAAGCCCTTGCTTTAACCTATCTTAAGGCTTGCTTTCTTCTTTGCTGGAAATAACTAGAATTCGTATGTTGCAGCATATGCCAAATTTCCTTTCTAAGATTCTCTTGCATTTCTTCCTCTGTTTTGTGCCCTTTCTGTTTATCAATAAAAATCTCCAATCATATACCCTTGAATGTCTCTGATGCCTAAGATCTGCTTCTGGAAAGTTTAGCAGAAATTGCTACTCCNTTATGCTCTCCTTTTAGAAAGTGTTGATGTGAACTAAGAGTTGATACTTGGTAAGTAATCGAAGTTTTTTCTAAGAGGATTGTAACTAATAATATGGTAAATCTCTTCCAATTTAATGTTATCCTTTGTTGTTAACCTTTTTGTTTTGTTGTGTCTTTTAATATAGGGCCTGCGATTTATCCAGTTGAAAAACCCTTGGAGCCATTTACGCTGGAAAGGAAGGTACAGTGAAAATGACGTGAAAAACTGGACCCCAGAATTGCAAAAGTATTTAAACTTTGATCCCCGAACAGCTCAGAAAATAGATAATGGTAAATGTCTCTTTGTAACTTTAATACCATTTTGGGNTTGGGGAGGGTGAGTACCTGTGTGTGTATTCGTATGGAGGTCACAGTTCAACATCAGGTGGGCTTCCTCTGTTGCTCTCCACCTTTTTGAGAACGAGGTGTCTCAATGAACAAGGAGCTTACTGTTTGGCTAGCCAGCAAGACCCCAGGATCCTCCAAGTCTTTGCTTCCCCAGCACTGGGAATAGAAACACACTGGCATGCCCTGCTTNTATATGGGTGCTGGAGATGAACTCAGNCCCTCATGCTTGTGCAGTAAGCACTTTATTGACTGAGCCATCTCCCCAGCCTGTACTTATTTTTATGTAAGTGTTTTGCCTGCATGTATGTATGTGCACCAGATGTGTGCAGTTCCTGCAGAAGTCATAAGAGGGCTCCCTTGGAACTAGAGTTACAGATGGGTGTGAGCCAGTGTGTGGGTGCTAGGAACCAAATTCACCTCTTCAAAGCAGCAAGGACTAATACTCAGCTATCTCTGTAGCCCTTTAATATCATTTCTAATAACCTGTTTTTTCAAGATGAGATATACTGGTCTCAAGAGTTTTTAATTTTTATTTTATGTATATAGGTGCTTTACCTGCATGTATATCTGTGTAGTATGTGTGTGCTTGGTAACGTTGGAGGCAGATCCCTGAAACTGGAGTTAAAAAGACTTGTGGGCCATTATGTAGGTTCTGGGATTGAATNTGGGTCCTCTGCAGAGCAGCCAGGTGCTCTTAACCACTGAGCCTTCTCTCCAGCCCCTTACTTAAGTTATTTATCACTAAGATATGTTTTAGATTAATAAAGACATTTAATTTTTAGGAATATTTTGGATTTCCTGGGATGATCTTTGCCAGTATTATGATGTAGTTTATTTGAGTTGGAATCCAGCTCTTTTTAAAGAATCAACTTGCATTCACAGGTAAGTTTTTATACATTTTGGAGTATGCTTCATAATATTTTCTACATGTGAAAAATTTAAAAATGTTTAAATTTATGTGGGGAATGAGAATGGAGCTTTTCACATGAGTGCATGTGCCTTGGAGGCCAGAAGAGGATGTTGGATTCTCTGGAGCTGGAGTTACAGGCAGCTGTGAGCCCCCNAAAGTGGGTTCTGGAAATTGGACTCAGGTCATCTACAGGAGCAGTACATGCTGTTAACCACAAGCTGTTTCTCCAGTGCCTATTCTCCACATTAAAATTTTTAAATACAATGAATGATCAATTTAGAAGGACCATCAGCCCCTCTCTTCGGCATTCCCAGTAGGCATTTTTTTTTTATATTACTTTATTACACCAAAAGCTTTTTAAAGGATGAAACAAAAAAGTCCTGATAGCTATGCCCAGCAATGGTGGTGTACACCTTTAATCTCAGCATTTGGGAGGCAGAGGCAGGCAGATCTCTGGCTTCAAGGCTCACCTGTCTACATAGTGAGTTCCAGGACAGCCAGGGCTACACAGAGAAACCCTGTCTTGAAAAATAATTAATTAATTAAAAATCCTGATAGCTTAATTGCATTTGAAACACATCACTTTTTAAAGTAGTGTTTAAAAGTCTAGCTGTGGGCTAGAGAAATGGCTCAGCGGTTAAGAGTTCTTGTTGCAGGCTGGAGAGATGGCTCAGTGGGTNAGAGCACTGGCTGCTCTTCCAGAGGACCCTGGTACAATTCCCAGCTCACAGCTGTCTGTAACTCCAGTCCAAGGGGATCTGATACCTTTANATCAATGCACATAAAATAAAGTTAATTATAAAAAATAAATGTTAAAAAAGGGGGGGTTCTTGTTGCTCTTGTAGAGAACTGAGGTTCAATTCCCAGCACCCACACAGTGGCTCACAATCATCTGTAACTCCAGTTCCAGAAGATCTGCTGCCCTCTTCTGACCTTCACAGGCACCAAGCATATATCATGTACATATATACATGTAGGCCAAACATTCATATACATAAAATAAAAAATAAGTCAATATCAAAAAGGATTTATTTTTTAAAAAGTTTAGCTGTATAAGAAATTTAATCATTGCTGTCTTTTTGTTGATTTTTCTTTTAGTACTTGGGATGCTAAACAAGGACCTGTGAAAGATGCTTACAGCCTGGCCAACAACCCCCAGTACAAACTGGAGGTGCAGTGTCCACAAGGGGGTGCTGCAGTTTGGGTTTTGCTTAGTAGACACATAACAGACAAGGTACGGATACCTTCTAATGACACATTCACCACACGAAATTCTTTCAAATATAACTAACTGTTAGATCCATAGTTATCACTAGCCAGTTCAATTTATATGGGTGGTCTGAAAATAATGTTTTCTCAAGTAAATGATTATTATCATCAAGTAAATTTCCTTATTTCATATTTATACACTTACATCTTAATCAAACTTCTATAAAGGAGGAGTTTGCTTTTCAGTGAGTATATGAGGGTTGATATATACTTTCAAAGTTATGAATATTAATAAAATATTCTAGAAGGGATTTGGATCATTAGTTTTGTAGAAAGGTTTACTGTAATCTTAATTCATATAGTAGTCATTTATTCAGAAAGCATGGCTTCTATAGAAGTAAGTANCTGAGTATTCTTGAAAATAAGTTCACTAAGCATTTAGAATAGGGAACATCTTGAGTCCATTTCCCTAACCACGTTGGGTTCTCCATGATTTTAGGATGACTTTGCAAATAACCGTGAGTTTATCACAATGGTTGTGTACAAGACTGATGGCAAGAAAGTTTATTACCCAGGTAAGTTCTGCTGAGCAGACACTGAAACATGCTTATTTCAATAACTGAGTTGAAAATGGAAGACTTGTATGTAGATGGCATGTAGAAANCACTAACAGTTATGCTGTTAGACTANTAAAAACCAGCAGAACAGATTGGGTATTTAGGTCTTGTTTTTAATTTTGAAATTCTTGGAATTTGGATTTATATGTTCTTGTACATATCATTGGAACTTAATTTCTAGGAGGTGCAAAAGTCTATAAACCACNAAAAAGAGAACAGGGAAAATGATGTAGCTTGATTTTGTGTTTTAAAAGCATTGAGTTTCTTCTAAGCATTTATTAGTTACAGCCCACAGTGAAGCAATTTTATTTGAGAAATGATGATGGTTTGAACTTGGGTTGTTGTAGAATAAGAGGACAGATTTGCATTTCAGTAGCGTTGTACAGCACTTCCTGAGTTGCTGTAGGGGGACCCTGGAATCCAGGATGATTCCAGGTTTTTTGGTGTTAGTAAAAGTAAGGTGTAGTAGTTATTAAGATGAGTAAGAACTGGTCAGATGGCAAGGAGGGAGCAGATTATGTTACAGAGTAAAATCAGATGTTAATTTTTGGCTTGTTAAATTTGAGGTAATAAGATTTCCAGGTAAGGATGCCAAGTGGGCAGTTGATTTTTGAGTGGAGATATGAGGCAGGGTAAGGACTTGAGGTGCAGATTGATGAGGCAGAGGCATATAGGTAGCATTTGAAGCCTGTACTATATAAATCCTTTTTGAAGAGAGCTATAGATAGAGTTGAATGCCCAGGACCTGACCTTTAGATTCTCATANATCTTGAGACTGTGCAAAGAAGTTGGTACTATTACTGGAAAACTTGATCAGGATGCTTGATGAANCAATTGATGATACAGTGAGGTTTGATATAACCTAAGCAAAGGAGGTAGTATTCCAAGAGAAAAAAAAGAGGACACCTCTCTTTCCTGCTGTTTGAGGTCAGAAAAGATGCAGTTGGACTTAGCATCTGGTAGTCATAGTTGACTGTGACAAGAACAGGCTCAGTCAGGAAGGTAGCTCTAAAAAAGGATTAGAACAAGTTGATGTCTACCTTTGTTCAGTCATAGAGAACATATGAATTCTTCACCATCACACTTGTTATGGAGGGCGCCAAACCTTACAGCCAGTATCCCTCAGTTCTGCAGCTGGCATGACGACACACAAGGTCCAGTGGTCAATACAAGTTAACTAGCTGTTTTCAAATGTTGATCATTATATAACTAAAAAAAAAGACAATTATTTTCCATGCATGAAATTNTTATCTGGTTTTATAATTTCAAATACATTTATTGCCCTTTTAAAACTAAAAGTTATTGTTTTTTAGTTGTGTTCTCTCTTTTATGTGTAGTGATTTTTCAGGATACTTCTAGGGTTACAGTTTCATTTTCATCACACTAGAATAGGCATTGTTGCTCTCCATTAACAAAAGAATAAACAGAGACACAGATTTAAAACTTAGCCCATGGGCTGGTAAGATGGCTCAGTGGATAAAGGTGTTGGGTGCCAAGTCTGACAGCCTGAATTCAATCCCTGTCACCCATGTGGTGGAAGAGGAGACTGACCCCTCAAGTTATCCCTGACCTCCACATGTGTGTGTACACACAAATCACTTAATAAAAAGCCCTTTAANAAGGCCCCCCAAATCATTAGTGAAAGGAAGATAAGATTAGTGGTTAAGAGGGACTTNGTTTAAGAAGCTAATTTTTAACATCCTCCAAGGTTTATTTAGTTCTAAGGTTGAGGGGGGAGCGCTAAATAGATGCTTTATATACTTTTTTTGTGTCTTTAAAAAAATGTTAACATCAGAAGAAGCTAATTCTGGCTCTGAAAACCTTTTCTGTAAACTCACTGTTTGTGTAGCTGACCCACCTCCATACATTGATGGGATTCGGATCAACAGTCCTCACTACCTGACTAAGATAAAGCTGACCACGCCTGGGACTCACACCTTTACCTTAGTGGTTTCTCAGTATGAAAAACAGAACACAATTCATTACACAGTCCGGGTAAGAAATTTACCAACATAAACCAACCATGCAGTGACAGAGCACAGTGATACAGTCTATGACACATGCTGCTTTATGTTGGGGCTATCTGAAGATTTTTCTTTGAGATATGGTCTTGCTGTATATTGTCTCAAACTCACTATGTAGCCCAGGCTGGCCTTGAATTCATGTGCTCTGACCTCAGCTTCTAAAATCATTTTCTATTTTTGTATGTTTATTAAATAATTATGCTTCCTGTAAAAATGTGAGTTGTACTTTACTTTGAATAACATTTTGAATGGACACATTTTCATAGTGATGGTTTATTTCAGAGATAATGTGGTATATTAGATTAATAAGTGCAATTAAATGACAACTTTCAATAGGGCATGGTGGTGGCAGCACACACCTGTAAATCCCAGAGGCAAGAGGATCTCAAGTTCAAAGCCAGCTTAAAACCTTCTCTTCAGCCTCCTGAAAACAAAAACAATTTTGAACTGTTTTTACTTATATTGCTCTCCCATTGCTTNGAAGTATAATTTTGTTANACATAGATTTGTTTGTCACATATAAGAAATTCAACTTGAATGGATTTTTAATGATAAAAGAGACATTGGGAGCTTTGTTCTTTAGTTTCAGAAGCCAAGGCCTAGGAAAATTGTCCTGAGTCATACACAGTGACAGAGTCAAGACAGGATCCCTAGTTCCTGATTACTTAAGTCTGACTTGATCCCAACTAGTATTTTAGCTGTCGAATAGATCCAGTGTATTCCCTTAATCACTTTGATAAGCTCCTGTGATATTTCTCAGAATAATCTTTGGTGGGCCTTTACCATTTTTTTAAATCTAGGTATATTCAGCGTGCAGCTTTACTTTTGCGAAGATCCCCTCACCGTATACCTTATCAAAACGGGTAAGCAAGTCTGTGCCTTGTAATCTCACTGCTCTTTTTAGCCTTTTAGAAATCCATTTCTTCTCACACTCTGATTAAACACNTCCTTGGATATTACAGAAATACAAGGGAACAAGTGTTTGCCTGTTTTGGTCAGAATAAAAGATCATCAGTGAGCAACATTGTTTCTGTGGAAATAGGAGACCAGTAATTCTAGAGAAAGGATTAGCATAGCCTTGCTTGTTAGAACTCAGAGAATTTGAAAATAGTTTGCAGTGTAGGTAAAATAAATGTGCAGAAGATTCTAGGGAGAATTCTTAGTAGGAAGAGGAGTTTACTAATAGAGNGGCAGAGTATAGTAAAGCAGCCTGGCTTAATGAAGACTTAGACTGTCAGTGACAAAGAGTGGAGAAACAGGTTAAAACCATGGTGGAATCAGAATGTGAAATTTTGTTAAGACAAACTTTATTTTATAGATTAATGGGAAGTGGAGTGGTCAGAGTGCCGGAGGATGTGGAAATTTTCAGGAGACTCACAAAAATAACCCCATCTACCAATTCCATATAGATAAGACGGGACCGTTGCTGATTGAACTGAGAGGACCGAGGTTTGTGACGAGNAGCTGCCTGTTTTTCTTTTTGTGCTGCAGATTGAACTTAGGGCCTTGGTCATGTATGCCTGGCAACCACTCCCACTGAGCGATAGCCTTGACTTCAAAATCCCCGGTTTTAAGTTAAGGAGGATATATTAAAACTGACCTGACAGGAACAAAGCTTGGAAACAAATCTGAGCAAACATAAGCAAAGGATTTATGGTAATTATGGCATTGCAGAGGAGAGGTCAGCCTTCATTTCAGTGAAGTGGTATGGAATTCAGTATCCATGTGTAATAGTAATTTGACCTATCTCACACCAGGCCTAAAAATCAGTTCTAGATTACAGACTAAATGTTAAACAATAANTTGTAGAATATAATACAGATGAATATCTGGTATGAGATGCAGTTCAATTGTTTTTTCTGTGATGAGTGAGTCTTGGAATGCCATATGAGCCATATTCTGTGAATTCAGATTTTATTTCAGGGCTTTCTTCTGTTCTATAGGGTTTTCTGTCAATTATAATGATAATCTTTCATTTAGAAATTTATGTTAAATGATATTTTATCTTTTTATTATTCTCTGGGGAGCCTGTAGTTTTTTTTAAAAAAAAAAATTCTAGCCTGGAGTGATGGCACAGTGCCTTTAATTCTAGCACTCAGGTGGCAGAGGCAGAGAGATCTCTGAGTTTGAGGCAAGCCTGATCTACATCAGGCTTGGGATGTAGATCCCTGGGACAATCAGGGCTACTTACTGAGACCTTGTCTCAAAAAGCAAAAAAGTCTGTTTTAAGGTAAGCTAATATAATGCATTATATTAGTCTTTATTGATTCAATTTCAAAACTGATATAGTTTCAGAGTACTGTTTCCTCTTGGTAAAAATTGAAGCATATATACATATACATGCTTTAAGTAGTTCACCTACATGCTTTAAGTAGTTCACCTACACTTTACAATGTATCTTTGAAACTGTTTACTAATATAGCAATGCTGTTTGATTTTAATACTAGGCAATACAGTGTTGGATTTGAGGTTGTAGCAGTTTCCATAATGGGAGATCCTGGTCCTCATGGCTTTCAGAGGAAATCTAGTGGTGACTATAGGTAATGTTGGCATTTTGTTTGTGTTCAGTGCANGATTTGTGACATGATGGTCTATAAACCTTATTCTCATTTTCCCTGAATACAGGTGTGGATTTTGCTACTTAGAACTGGAAAATATACCTGCTGGCATCTTTAATATCATCCCCAGTACTTTTTTGCCTAAACAAGAAGGACCTTTTTTCTTGGACTTTAATAGTACTGTCCCCATCAAGACAACACAACTCCAATGATAGAGAACTCTCAGCTGTTACTGGATTCCATTATTTAGCAGTCATCAACTCTTCAGACAGAGGAGAAATCATGACGGTGAACCATCAGAATGGAATTAAATCAAAAACACGTTATAGTGGAATCTGGTACTTGTCATGGTGTTTGGTAAGAATTGTACATAGTCAGAATTACCTTATCACCTAAAAGTACTGTTTACATGGCTTTGTGCATACAGAGTTGGCATGTATTTAGGGGCTAACTTTGTATAAAAAATGATATATGATTACGGATTAGATTCAGCTATCACTGTGAGATGCTTTTGCTGACAGGACAGGGGAAATGAAACAAGATGAGGACAGTGAGGGCCACAGATCCACTGAAGGCAAGAGCAGGCTATTTTACTAGCTTGAAATATTTACATTAGGTTTCCTGTTTTTAAGCATGTAAGTTTAACCTGTTCCTGTTGAACCCCACCATACATCTTAGGCAACTCCTTACCAAATGAATCATGTCATTATAACTGATTTGAATTTTCCACTGTGTCTTTAAATGTTTATTGTTGCCTAGGTGTATGAAAGAATCAAGCTTTAAAAAGTACCATTTGGCTTAGCATGAAGATGCTCAGGCTTTAAGAATGAAGGTTGTTAGTGTTAGATACATCATTCATTGTAGAGAGGACTGAGGTATATTTACTGTTGCCNTTTTTTAATTCTTAGCAGGTTGGTGAATGTAGTAATCTGAGACTGGAAATGTTAAAGTTTAGCGTGTAAAGTTTTTAAATTGTTCTGTAGTGGGTGCTTTCATAACAGGGATTTGGAGAGTCCTTGAGAATTTAGTATGTGGTGATTGAGTTATACAGCATTCATAAAAAGTGAGTTGCCAGTAATTAGTGTCGTGTAAATTCCCGTTTGTTTACATAATCATCAGTACACAATGATGCCCATGACTTTAAAGTTCTGAAAAATAGGATGGGATCTGTCATCGTCTCTACTTTATAACTATCCAAATGATTTCTACTGCCTTTAACTGAAATAAAATATTTATACTTATGGAAACTGTATACAGTTTAACTTCCAGAACTTGGTTTGAGTTAATCTGTTCCTTGTAAAAGACAGATGTACATGAATATACATGCTTCAAAGATACCTTAATTCAGTAGTTGGAAGGTTTTTATCAATGAGATTTCACTTGGCTAAACTCTTAGGACTTTTGATTTAGCCATATAAACTTGAAATGTAAGGATAAGGATTGATTTTTGCACTCAAAAACCTAAAAGAAGGCTGAGAGGTAGCTCAGTGGCACAGCACTTGGCTTAGTATGCCCAAGGCCCTGGATTCAGTCCCCAGCAGCACAAAACCCAGCCGAGAAGACCTATATGTAAACAGTGTTGAATCCTGTAATCAAACTCCGTGGAGACTCTACAAGTGTACAGGTAAGGCTAGACCAGTGACACACATTTCAAGAACTGCCATTTGAACTTGAAGCTTCAAATACAGAATAGAAAAATAGCCAGGAGTTATTTTTTACTATGAACTTACTCATCATGCATACTCTTTTTAATCTTCCCAGTGGCTCAAATAAGTATAGGCACTATTACTTCTTTTTACAACCAGGGAAACAAGCCTCAAAGATCTTGTTTCACAAGCCTGCAGGCCAGCTGCTTTCTGTGTGGGGACAGCAGCCTGGACCTGGTGGTTGGAATTGACAGTTGGATCTGTGTTGTTGGAAGATAACTTCATTGAATCAGAAGCACAATAGTGCAATAGGTATTTTTCCTTTTAAAAAAGGAAAAATTAGAAATTGCTAGAGAGGGGGTGGCTCAGGTATCTAATTTCAGTCACACATAGATACTCAGACTCAAAGAGACTTTCCCCCTTGACACAGTAAAAAGAGCTAAAGAGGGTCCAAAACTGAAATTGAGGTTAGTAGTTAAATTTCAGGAATGGTAACGAGAGAGAGAACAGAAAGGTGGGAGAGTGACTCAAAGAACAGTGAGTCCAAGGCTGTGATGACATGAGTGGCACTGCTTTAACTTGGAAATGTGAAAGGGAAGACTAAGAGAGGAAGTGATGATGTGAAACAGGAGCCAGGGTTAAAGGTCATGCATTCTCTTCCTGATGTAGGAGACAAGCAGGTGGCAGGCTGATGGGACAGAGAACTGAGGCAAGAAGCCAGATTATGAAGCCCAAGTAAGGGACTTAGTGCTATGCTACCCAACACAAGAAAATCCCATCTTCTATTCTCTGTGATAAATGCTCNAGAGATTTCACTGTGACTCTCACTCAAAAGGCAAATGAACAACGTTCAGGTTGACAAATACTTGAGCCAGAAATCCCCTGTGGTGGATCCTGAACATTAGACTATACAACTTTACCTCAGAAATGTTGTTAAGAAGGGAAAATGAGCAATGTCTCAACTGCAAGGAACAGAGCTGAAAGGGACCTCCAGCAACTGAAAATATTAATAGGCAAAGCTAACTAGGCACTTCATCCCACAACACATTTCAGTATGTAGCATATACATTAAAATCCAATACTCAGATTTCTATCAGAATAAGCACTTGAAAGCCACCTGGGAAGCTTTGAAAAGTGCCCAAGTGTACCACAGATTAAATCAGACGGAGTCAGGTGAANCCATATNGCAGGATGTTAGCCACTCACCCCCAGGAGACTACACTGACTAGTGAAGCAGAGAACTCTCTTCTTGGGACTGTGTCACATGTGGCTGCCTGCCTCTGTCTCTCCTCAGTGCTTACCGTTGTAACACCAAAAGTGGAATTCTAATCCAGACCTTGGGATTGGAGCTTAAATTACCAGGATTCGCCGCCTTACCTGAAAATGAGAGCAGATGACCACAGCATTCCATGGTCTTTTTTAACAAAGCAAGGNNACTTCCCAGAGTAGAAGACAGACAACAGTGGGCTTTCTCATCTGAAGTCACAAAGTTTTCTTAGTTTTTATTACCCTCAAGGTATTAAAACAAGTACAAAATAACCTTGTAATTAGGATACTGTATCCATCAATAAAAAAGGAGAAACCACTATTGTATGAAGCTATACACACATGGCTAAAATATACAAGCTGTGACAGAATTAGACAATTTGAAATGGGGCGGGGGGGGGCTGCTTTTTTCTTCACAAAAGCCAAATCAATAAAACAGGACAAATAAAATACAGTGCTCTAAATATGCATAACCATAAACACAGAGTCTAANCACACTACTATTAGCATAACATCCATTGCTTCTAAAATTTACCAGTCTCTGCCAGCACATGCCCACTCCCTTTCCTAGCTTTAAGGACAGTTTCCTCTAAGGAATGCTAGGTGCAGCATAAACCTTAAATAATCTCAATTATTGTAGAAGTTACAGCCTACAGAGAAATTAACTTCTTGTCAGTCTAGACAGAACAGTGGCAACCATTCTTCACATGCACTTCTCTTAGAATAAAGCCCTCTATGCTGTGTCTCTGCTACCTCATTCCCCATCCCCGCATTGGCATTCATTCACCTTTCCCACCCCCAAAAAGTGCAGTTCATGGTAGCTTTCCTAGGAAATGGTTTTAATGGGTGTCCCAGAAGACATGCCTTTTTAAAACCCCCTCTGAGTACCAGAGGTGATGAAAAATGAATTGTGTTCTTGGCATTGCTGTTAAGCCTTCACTAGGTCAGAACAATGTGTTCTGAACACTTGAGTTTTTGTTTGTGTGAGTTTTAAAATTATTTTGGTGCCCTGTGATATAATGGAGAGAACATCTCAGTTTCCCCAAATAGAGGGGGGAAGAAGGGATGGAGATGTAGGCTGGTGACCCCAGTCTGGCTAAGTGTCCAGTCCTCATTCTGGCTTGGGTTCTTTCACAGAAACTAGTTATTGCTTCCACACTCTGCCACTACAGGGAATGTTGTGCAAAGGCTGTGACCCTGGTCACAGTTTATCTGCAATGGCTCTGCTCTAAAAAACACACCAGCCCAAGAGCTCTTACCAGAGGGAAATTCTTCAGCCCTCAAGGTCACTGAGACTTGGTTAGTGCAGTTCAGAGTAAATGCATACTGTTTGGCTTGTGTTAAATGAGTATTGGCACGATGTTTCTTGAGTTTCATGTATACATGTGATTTGCACATGGGCCATAGCCCTGGGTGGATCAACCAATCTGCACCATTTTTATGTCAGCAATAATCCCATCTCTTCCTTTTGAGCACTGTAGGGAAAGTTGCTTCATACGGGTTTCCAAGGCCTGGCCCTCAAGGGATGTGCTGCTTTGGCTCCTGCCCCTGCCACCACCGCTGTTGCTGAGAACACGATTGTTGTTGGCTTTGTCACTCATTTTATTCTCAGCCCCTTCTGCTCTGTCTCCTGTGGAGATACAAAGGTTGCCCAATGGGAGCTGACAGTTCCAGGAGTTCCATAGGCACTGGCATCAGCCACCTGAGCCCTCTGCAGTTCCCACTGCCACCCACCATGTATTTCAGGGGTTCTCCAGCACTGGATGACAGACACACTGTATTTATTCCTTAGTGTGTATCCTTAGAGATGAGATTTACCATCCTCATTTGTAGCTAGAAAGCAAACCTTTCTAGTGGGAACTTGCCAAGGGGACTGTTCTAAGGAGAGACACNGGACCTTAATTCTATGTGACTGAAGCTGGCCAGGCAGAGTGCCAGGGGCCCCAGAAGAGCCCTAGCAAAGGTATGCACAGTCCACAAATTGGGCTGCAACTTACCTCGTTCCACCTCACATTCTGGGGAGGAGGCCCCACTGCATTCACTTCGAGGGCCCAGTATTGGAAACATCATTCCAAATTCAGACAGGGACACGGGGCTGGGCAGATCCAAGCTGCCAGGCCTTGCCACTGCAGGGAACTGGTCAGGCATTTCAGATGGACTTGTTGGTCCTGAACTAAAGCTGGACACAGACTGGGTTTCTGAGTCATCTTCAGACACTAAGTTGCTGCAGTTGTCATCTTCAAAGGCTTCTGAAGCCACTATGAGAGAGAACATCAATCACATGGAGTCTGCTAACTAGTAACCCAGTTCCTTAAAGGCTTACAAACACGCTCTGCTGGCGGGCAGTCCCACAGCACAGAGTCTGCAGGACCCGCAACCTTCCTGAGCCTTCTGAGCAGCCTCCAGAGCATTTTGAAAAGAAGCGGCAGCTAGAGCCTATGGAAAGTCAGTGTTCTAGAACTAACTTAACTCCTGCTCTATAATATCCTGTGCCNGCAGGTGCTACCTAGAAAGGGTAGCTAGGGATGGCTAGGGTAGAGTGCATGTCTAGCATATACAAAGGCCTGATTTCTATCCCAGCACTGAAGAAAAGAGAAAGAAGGGAGGAAAAGAAATGGCAAGATAAATTTAGACACTAGCCCTCTGTAATGTGTCCTACAGTACAGTGAAGACTGAAGGTCGTCTTCTGGCATAGGCAGTGTTGCCGCTGGAAAGGGCAGCCTTGCATGGAGTGTCAGCAGTAACTTCTGATCTCCTTCAAAGCTGCCTCGACCACTGTCTGCAACAAA
>LZPO01055222.1:58904-77356 GCA_001675575.1 Neotoma lepida
AAAAAACCTTGGCAAAACTGCTTCTGTGTGGGAACACAGAACTTGGAGTAACCTAGATCTGAGTTTCCTGGGACTTGGTCACTCAAATCTAGCTCCAGAATAAACTTATTCCCTTTAAGGTGAGAGCTGTGTTTTCACATCAACATGTCCTTGCACAGGCTGACCTTAACCTCCTGTCCTCTGGAATGCTGGGAGTACAGCTGTATGTGTGTCATCATGCCTTGTTTTGTTTTTTTTTTTCCTCAAACCCAGGGCTTTGAACATAGTAGGAAAATATTTTTACTAAGCTACATTCCCAATCCAGTTAATTCATCAGGTTCTTAAGGGTCAATTTTCATAGGAAGGAAAAGGGGAAATATCAAGTCACTAGTGGGGGTGGGAAAAAAAAAGGAAAACAGGGGCACCCCCAAAGTCAAAAAACAGGAACTGAAAATGAGGAACCCTGCCCTCCGGCCAGAGCTCAAACCATGTTGCCTGGCAGCATAAAAGGCCTACTGTATTGACCAAACTAGCTATAGAAACACACTCAAATTCTGAGTTTCTGTAACTGGATGATTAATCACCTGTCACTCTTTCCAGGGAATGTCTATGGTGTGTAGAGAGGGAGGGAAGGGAACTAGCCCCTCCAGGGCCACATTCTAGTAAANATAGGAAGCACAAGTGGGTGTGGTGGGTTCCGGCTGTCATCTCAGCACTCAGGAGGCAGAGGCAGGAAGATTGCAAGTTCCAGGCCAGCTTGAGTCACACAGCAAGATCCTGTCACTGTACATCCTCAACCTGTTACCTCTCTGATAAAAATACACAGCAGCTAACCAGAAATCTGCAAGGGGCTCTGTGGTCTCAGACAGTAGAGACACCATTT
The DNA here is from genome assembly GCA_001675575.1 of Neotoma lepida. NCBI lineage: Eukaryota > Metazoa > Chordata > Mammalia > Rodentia > Cricetidae > Neotoma > Neotoma lepida. The sequence goes on from LZPO01055222.1 coordinate 59,767, forward strand.
CCCTTCACACCACTGTACTGTGCTGCCTACCCAGCAGGGCTGGCTGGGAATTGGCCGTGCCCCAGAGAAAAGCCAAAGGGACAGAGAGAAGCAAGCCATGGGTACAGAGTTCCAAGCATGGCAATGGGCTCCTCCTGCCTCCCTGCCTGCCTGAGCTTTTGCACAAGCAGCCAGCCCTCTGTGCCAGTCTTCCTGCCACCCGAATGCAGGGAAGGGTCAAGTGCAAGTGTGTCCATGCCAGAGAAACGCCCTCCAGATGGACCATACCATATCTATTTCTAGCTCTAGCCCTGGGCCAGGATGCCTAAGGCAGAGCTCAATAGCCAAGAAAGAGGTGCAGCCAACCCCAAGGTGTGGAACAGCTCACTGCAGGNAAGACATGTCCCTCNGNGTTAGGGGCTTTGGCCTGGCAGAGGCTGCCACTCATCNCCGGAGCCCATTCTAATTCAAAAGTGCTGGTCTCAGTCAGGTGTGATGTNGCACGTCTTTAATCCCAACACTTGGCAGGTGGATCGCTGTAAATTTCACAATTTTAGGCCAGCTTGGTCAACACAGCAAGTTCCAGGCCAGCTAGAGCTACGTAGTGAGATCCTGTCTCAAAAAACATATAAATATTGGCTTCCTGGGCGTGGTGGTACACACNNGTGATCCCAATGCTTGGGAGGCTAAAGCAGGAGGGATCAGGAGTTCAGGAGTTCAGGGAAATCCTGAACTACAGAATGAAAACCTAAAAAAAAGAAAAACCAGGCTGAGCATGGTAACCCGCATCTTTAACTCCAGCCTTCTGAAGGTAAAGACAGATCTCCATGAGTTCAAAGCCAGGCCAGCCTGGTCTACATAGGGAGTCCCAGGCTAGCCAAGGGCTACATAGCAAAACTTGGTCTCAAAACACCAAAAACCAAAGACAAGGAGGGGAAAAAAATTCTAGGCTTCCAAGATGCTCTCTCTTTCCCAGAATCTCCAGNCAAGANTGCAAGGCAGGGCACATCCTCCGGGCAGGGGAGAGGGAACCTTCCACTTCCTACACGCTGTAAATCATTCTGCTTTGAGACAAGTGCCCCCTCACTCCACTGTACCCTTCCTTACCTCAGGCATCATGGATGACGCAGTTCCCAGAAACTGGCCCAGAGGAATGTGACCAGGGCCACAGGGATGCACGTCATCAAGTCCTGTGGGACCTCCTCACCCAAGTCCCACAGTGAGAACTGACTGGGCAGAAATTAAAACGGGAAGCAGGAGATATGATGAAGCTTTGCTGAAGTTCCAAAAGATGGACAGTGTGCTGTGAAGGCCCTAGGTTAAACAAGCGCCTCTAGCATAACTGGCCAGCAAGATGACTCAGTGGACACAGGTGCTTGCCACCAAGCCTGACAAACCTGTGTTCAATCCCCAGGACCCCCATGGCGGAAAGAGAAAACTGAGTCCTAAAAATTGTCCTCTGACCACTCCACCTACATGCCATGGCACATGTGCTCATGAACAGACAGACATATGCACATCAATAAATATAAAAAAGCAAAACAAAAGAAGGAACTTCTGGCTGCCCCAGCTCAGAAGGGGCAGGGAGCAGAGAGGGAGGTACCTATAGACATCAGTCTGCTGTGTGCTCTGCATGTCTCCTCAGTTGGCCTAGGGGTTGGTCAGTCATGATTATACAGTCCCTAAGTGCCCACAATGTGCCAACAACCAGGTGGCAGCCAGAACCAGGCACACCAGGGTCCAATCCTTGATGCTCTCCTCNNAGGGTCTGGGNACCACATTGTATGTACTTCCTCAGCCTGTTATCTCTCTGAGAATGAGGAAGCTAATCCCACTTTGACACCTTGATATAAATGCTCTAACTGCCACAGGCTCAGCTGCCTGGTACCTCCTCAGTCACTCAGGACTGTGGTGCCTCATGGCCAACCTAACCTCCCCAAGCCTGTTCCAAAAGGAAGTCCCGCTCAAGTGTGTNGAAGAGTACCTTCACCTCTCTCCTTCATCTTTAACCTCTGACTCCTGGCTTTCCACACANATCCTGTCTTAATTTCCCTATCACTCTGAATTTCCTGCCTTTTCAAGATGCCTTCCCACTAAGGCATTCAGCCACCTCTGCCTAATTGTTCTGAGAAATGACACACACACCCCCAGACCAACAACTTCCTATTGGCCAGTCAGACCAGCACACAATCTTGACCATAGCTAACTACTGAGGCATTTGGCATTAACCTGCTTCATGTTCTCTCAGATGAGGCCTCCAAACTGGAAAGGTTTGGGTAGAGGCCCAAGAAGCAATCTGTAGGCTCCAATATTAGTTTTATCATTTTTTATGCTTTTTTAAAAAGGTTTATTTATTATGTATATAGAAGAGGGCGCCAGATCTCATTATGGATGGTTGTGAGCCACCATGTGGTTGCTGGGAATTGAACTCAGGACCTCTGGAAAAACAGTCAGTGCTCTTAACCTCTGAGCCATCTCTCCAGCCCCTATTTTTATCATTTATATAATGAGGAGGAGGAGTTGGGGAGAGCTGGAAAGATGGCTGAGTGGTTAAGAGTACTTAACTGCTCTTCCAGAGGACCCAATTCGATTCCCAGCACCAACGGCTCACAACCCATCTGAAATCCAGTTCCAGGAGATCTGACACTCTCTTCTGGCCTCAAAGGGTCCCAAGGCATATACATGGTACACAGACATACGTGCAAGCAAGACACTCATACACATAAAATTAAAATAAATAAATCTTTATTTTTTTTTAAAATAAGGGGAAGCTAATGATACCAAGCATGATACCTAACATATAGTTAGAGCTCAGTCAAGTGGTGTGGCTGACCTGGGCGTGATGGTTCACACTGGCAATCCAGCACATGGAAGACCAGCTTGGGCTACCCTGACTCAAAGCAAAACAAATTTAAGATGGTGCTCCATTCATGTAGGGACACCACACAACGTAAGCACCTTCCTGCATACTGCCCCNACCACNCCCCAGCGGATCTTCAGCTTGTGCACAGTCTCTCACCNGCCCTTCATGCTCCATCCCTGAGTGGTACTTCAGCTCCCTTGGTCTCTTTTCCCAGGCCCTTGAGCAGACACATACTGAGCCATGTTCACATTCANGCTACTTTCTGCCTTAGACCTCTGTTCTCCTGCCCCCCACAGCCTCTCTCTTGGCCTGTGTGACTCAAGNATGCTGGTCTCCCAGGCCTTCCTGGTCAGTAGCATCCCACTGAGATGTCATTCCCCATNTGGTGGTTGGCACATTAACAACTAAGTCCCCAGCTCGTTATACTTAGCAAGGCCAGGTGATCTCCATCATCACAAATTCCATACTTGCAACTGTTCCTAGGCTTGTTTTTTTGTTTGTTTGTTTGTTTGTTTTGCTGAGCTTTCCTTGTGACCCCAAATCAATGCTTGGGATGCTCCCAGGGTCTTTGAGAGACATGCAGGGAGTGATAACAGCAGGCCACCTCAGACATGTTCTGAGCTGAGGTGACTCCCTGCCTTCTGTTTCTGCTCTCACACAGTAAACAAGTATCCTCTCTCCACAGTCTATTTAGTGCCGTATTTTCACATTTTTGTTCTTTTTGTGATTTNGCTATTTAAATTAGCCTCCAAGGGCAGCAATCAAGTGATTCTGGTGCCGGTGGGCACAGGAGTGTGATACACCTCACGGGGCAGAGGCNTGTGCTAGCTGAGCTTCACACAGGCATGAGTTACAGAGCTGTTGGCCATGAGTCAGTTAATGAGCCAACTGCGCAATACACACCCAGAAAAAGGAAGAGGAAATTTGCCAATGTGAACGCGTTCGCCCTCTTAAGTGCTGGAAGAACATTTGCAGTACAGAATGAAGCTCCAGATGAGACGGGAAAGCGGCTGCATTTGTGGAATGCATTTGGTATTGATGCCTCCTATACCCCCTCCCAGGCAGCAAAGGTCTGTTTCTTACTCTAGCTTAGATTATTTGGTATTTTTGTTTGACTTTTATTGTTATATTTTTTAAAGATGTCGCTTCATTATTTTTAATTATGTGTGTATGTGTGTGGCATCCGAGTCCCTGAAGCTGGAGTTACAAGCAGTTGTGAGCTGTCAGATGTTGGTGCTGAGAACCACTAGGGTCCTCCCCAAGAGCAGTGTGTGTCCCTAACTGCTGAGCCATCTCTCTAGCTATTGTATTTTTTTTTTTAAGGTAGCAGATCCACCATAGATACACAGTATTTAACAGAAAGATTATCTAGAATAATGCATTCTCTAACTAATGCTTCCGGGACACTAGATCAATCACCAGGGTAAATCACACAAATGCCTAGGGGTGAAGGTCATTTTCCTCCACCTCCTGGAATGGTGCTGGCCATGTGACCCACTCCAACCAGAAGGATATCAACAAACCAATCAAGCAGAGACCTAGGAAGGGCATGCTCTTTCTNCTCCTGAAATCCAACACCATGTAAAGGACCAGTCTGTCTTGTTGAATAAGAGACAGTCACCCCTGCCACCCCAGGGTGGCAAATAAGGCCATCCAAGATGAGCCATTAGCAGCCAAGCATGTCCACAAAAGATGGGCAAAAACACTGCCTAGCAAATCCATAAGCTAAATAGTGTTTCAAGCCACTAAGTCACAAGTGGTTTGATATGTAGCAAAAGCTAGCTGACAAAACAAATCCATTTTATGAGAAGGGGGAGGCTCAAACTTGAAGAGACTCGCTCAACNAACCCGTGACCTGGGATTCTAAGCCATTCAGTCTGGCTTCACAGGCCAAACTGCCTGCTCTCCAGCCAAGTGATTCTACCAATTTCAAATGTTTCCTCACTTAGCGACTCGTCTAAATGGAGGTTAAATGGAGAGCATGGCCTCAAGTGGCCCCATAAACACCCAACATGGAGCGCTGAGCTTTGACCTTGTCATTTTGTGCTTGACACAGCCCTTACAGACTACAAAGGGCTCTGCCCTCTTCTGACGCATTCCAAACATTTAAAAATAACAAGACTGCCCGTGCTGACAGATGAACTCAATGTGGTAATACAGGCAGTGTAGAATAACATTCACCCTGAAGAGGGAGGGAGGGCCAGAGGGATGCCTCAGAGGGTAGAGGACCTGACCACCAAGCCTGGTCACCTAAGTGTGATCCACAGAACCCACACTGTAGAAGGGAACTGACTCCTACAAGTGGTACTCTGACCTCCATGTGTGGGCTATGCCACCATGGCCCACCCCCATATGCACAAAAAAATAAGTAAGTGTAAAAATAGTTTTTTTAAGGAAGAAAGCTGGGCATGGTGGTCCACATCTTTAATCCCAACACTCTCAGGAGGCGGAGGCAGGGAGATCTCTCTGAAGTCAGTTGGTTCTACATAGTAAGACTCTGTCTCAATAAACAAACAAAGCCGGGCGGTGGTAGCGCACGCCTTTAATCCCAGCACTCAGGAGGCAGAGGCAGGCGGATCTCTGTGAGTTCGAGGCCAGCCTGGGCTACCGAGTGAGTTCCAGGAAAGGCACCAAAGCTACTCAGAGAAACCCTGTCTCAAAAAAACAAAACAAAAAACAAATACACGAAGGGAACTCTGACATGTGACACACCAGGGATGAACACTGGGGACATATGTCAGATGAAATGAGTCAGTCACACACTGACCATTCCTCAGTACCTTGATACTTATGAGGCATCTAGAGTAGGTAAGNTCTTAGGAAAGGGAGCAGAAGGATGGTCGACAGGGTCTGTGCTGTGCAGAGAGAGGNATGGGGAGTGATTGTATAGTCGTGGCTACAGAACCTAAATTGGAGAAGAGAAAAAGCTCTGGTGGTCTGGGTTGCATAACAAAGTAAATGTTAATGCCACTGAAGTAGCAAACTTTAAAATGGTTAAATGGAAATTTTCTTGTTATAATATGTTTTACCAATTTAAAACATGAGAAAACAAAAAACCCAGCAAATAAACAAAGGTTAGTCTGCCAGTGACAGGTCCAAGACTCNTGCTGGGGCAATTAGACCCCACAGAGCAGAGCAAGCAGAGGCTATGCCACACCGCCCTCATCCTCATGCTGACAGCCTTGGAAACAGCTTGGGCCCTAGCACAAAAGCTCCCAAAGAAATGAAAGCCAGGACCCTGCCCCCAGCCCAGCTCAGAAAAGATGGCATGGTCTGGCCTCCTCTTGGCACAACTTGGACTTGGTCTCAGGGTCACAGGATGGCCTGATTTATTGTCAGGAAAATGATTTGACATTGAGAATGAGGCAGTGCAGACTTCTGATGCACGGTTACAATTTCTGCTGGTCCTATGACTACGTCCTTCTAAACTCTTTACAGAAAGTCAAGTTGTAGGAAAGGTTTTTCTCCTTGTGAGTGAGTACCCTATGGGATTTAATGGGGTCCCGGATGGGGGATACAGGCATTCCAAATGTGTGAAACCACCTCTGAAGAGGGAAAAGGCGGACAGGGAGGAAGGGGGGGAGGGACAACAAAGCCGGTTCTAAATTTTCCACAATAAATTCCTGTCTCTTATACACATCTAGATGTGTATTTTCCACAATAAATTCTTAAAAAAAAAAAAAAAATGACACTGAAACCCAAGCTCACCCAGGACTCCACTGTCAGACACATCCTCTCGTTTTAGTCCCCAGAACAATGCCTCCCGCATTTCAGGAATGGGTTGCAGCTCAGGATGCACACTTGCAGGAAGCACTTGGCAGGACTCTGAGCTACAACCTTGCAGGGCAAGTCAGAGGGGTTCGCAAACATCAAAAGGAAGGCAGCTGGGATGAGGCAGAGGAAGAAAACAGGAACCCCACTTGGCAGCAGCTGAGGTGGGGCACTCTCCTACCATCAGAAAGGTCACGGGGCCAGTCACAACATCTGGCTCAAGCCCAGGTAACCTGTCACCCACAGAATGAAATGTTAACATCCTGCCTGCCTGAGCCTTCGCATCCTTCCAGTTCCTCCATTAGAGACCAAAGTCCCTTGGAACTGAGGGCAGTGGCACCCCAACCCTTCTCCCCACTTCCTACCAGCAAGCAGGAAAGAAGTCACTGAGAGGCTTTGCAGGCTCAGCTCCAGTCCCAAGNCCCTCAAGACTCATCTTGGCNNTGCCCATTGCAGCCAGCCACCTGCAGGACCTGGCATTATCGGGCTAGAGCTGNTAACTGAATAGNTGCCCAAGGGCCTCAGAGNTCATGGTTGTCATCCTNAGTGGCAAAAGAGAAGAGAAGGAAGAGATATGCCACAATCCACTGCCTCCCAGCAGATGAGGTGCCTCCTAATACAGCTCCCTCCTACTCCTGTCCCAAAGGAGATNTGGGGTACAAAGGAGGCTGTAAAACCCACTCGAGTGGGGTGGTAGCCAGATGAGGCCCCACCCGCCAAGTATGATTTGGATGAAGCCAACCAGACGGCTTTGCTCCCCCAGCTGTGAGCAGGAAAGCTTTTGGAGGTATGTGAGTGTTGAGGAGGGGGAGAATTCTAAATTAGGGAGGTAGAGGAGGATGTTGGACTGGGGTAACCACCCCATTGGCTGGTGGCTCCCCATGCCTGTCATTCACTTGTTTGTTCATTGATTCCTTCTGTGCACAATACCATAAACAAAATTCCACGTATGCAGAGCTCTGCGCACTGAACACTCAGACTCGACACGGCAGGAGATGAGAAGTGCTTCTCAGGGGTCATTCCGCCTAGTGCCTCTCGGGCAGCGACTAGGACAGGAGGAGCACACAANCTCTGGACACATTCACANNGCCCACGAGTCTGCCTCTCCAACTCAGAGGAATCAGTCATGTGGCAAGAGCCATCCAATTATAGCACCCATACAGTATCGGTGGTGTCATGAGCTGCAATGGAGCTGATGAGGGCAGGGCATAAGAAAACTGATCAAATGCAGCCATCCTTGTACAAAGCCATAGNCATTTCACATTGGACAAATGCTTCTAACCTTCTGTGGTAGATACAGAAACCAAAGGGTGATCCCCAAATGCAGTTGGGGGCAGTGGGCAAAGGAGACATCTGCGGGCCACCTTACCTGCCTTGCCACCCTGCGGGCCTCCCAGTAAGGCTTTGAGTCCTCCACAGCTTTGCCGATTTTCTTCACCAGTTCGTCTAGTTTCACCGTCGCCTCCACCAGGACAGATCGGAATTTCTGGCGTGCATCCTGTAGCCAGGGGTAAAATGGAGGAAATACCATCAGGCTCAGGAAGGAAGCTGCATTTGACCAGAAACACCTGGAAGGAATTCACACACCACAGGAACCCAGTGCCAGGCTTGGCACCATCCAAAACCTGTCAGCCATTCTAAGAAGGGTCCAGAAGCCACACTGTCCAATCAATGGCTGCCACCANCTATATGAGAGCTTCAAGCCGGTCACNTGACTGAGAAGAAACTNTATTGGCAACTTACTTTAGCTACACTTAGACATTAAGCTTTTCACTCATTCATCCACTTACCCATTCAGAATAGTCTTACTATGGCACTGAACTCTCAAATCTTCCTGTCTCCACCTCCCCAGTGCTGAGATTTCATAGGCACTCACCACCACACCCTGTAATTTATGTATTTTATTTATGTAATTTAAAAACCTTGTAAAAATGTGTTTAGTTGCTGGGCAGTGGTGGTGCACGCCTTTAATGCCAGCTCTTGGGAGGCAGAAGCAAGCAGATCTCTGGGAGTTTGAGGCCAGCCTGGGCTACAGAGCGAGTTCCAGGACAGCCAGGGCTATTATACAGAGAAACTCTGTCTCGAAAAACAAAAATTAAAAAAAAAACAAAAACAAAAATGTGTCTAGTGATGATTGTGTTAGACAGCCCTGTATATGTTAAAACCTTCTCCGTCCTCTAGGGAAGAACTCTCAGTCGCCTTTGGTGGCTTCAGTTTATATGACCGAACCATTTCCCACACTCCCACAGAGCCCTAAGCCACGGGACTCACAAACGTTAAACAGAGTGCAGGCTTACCACACGCAGGACCCTGACCTCAGGGCACTTCCATCTGATGGTACGCCCATTCTAGAGCCGCCAGTGTGGGGATGCTGTGGAACGCAGCAGCAGAGACCCTCACTAGACTAGCTAGTGCAGAGGGCTCCTAGAAACCTTCAAAGGAGTAGGTAGGAGCTACACAGAAGCCTGAGGGGGAAGAGAGACTTGGGGGCAGANGTGGGGAGAGACTTATCCCAAGAAGAATACAATGGCTTCTTTGGCTAAGAGGAAGGGAACNGCAATGTTTGCAGGCATCTAAGGGAGCCAGATGTCTGCAATGTGGACAGGGCCTTCCTCCCAATTAACCTTAAGAACTTGTGTTGTACATGTGGAATTGTAGGGCCTCATGGAGCTAAGGAGGCTTGGCTCAGTTCTCCTGGTTCATACCCTTACCATCTCAAGCTATGGGCACGGAAGGAGGGCATGACAGTGTTGCTGGCCTTCCAGAACATGAGGGTGTGGCCTCTGCTGCCCTTGGGAGCTCCTGAGCCCAAATCCCACTTCTGACACAGGCTTTTGCCCCAGTTCTGTGTCACTGTCACCACGGTTTTTGTGGGGCACCCAACCATCTCTTCTTAACTAAAACCTTCCCTCTTTGAGGAAGATGGGAAGTCTACAAGTTTACACAGTTCAGGATGCCCAGAATGTTACAGCATCCATGAGCCCTGCCCCCTTGGTTACATAAGGCCTAAGCAAGGGCTGGCAAGCCTCCTGTGGAGCTGTCTACAACTTGTTCCCCAGCTCCAGATTCTGTGAGTCATCATCCACGCTGGGCTAGGATAGTGCATTTTTTTGAGTTTTTTGAGACAGGAGGATCTCCCTCCCTTGGTAGCCCAAGCTGACCTTGAACTCAAAACCCTCCTGCCTTTGCCTCCCTGGGAGGCTGGGATCATAGTGTGTGATGGATTTCAGGAAAAATGACCTGATCATATTTGGGTCTTCTCAAACTGTCACAGAGCTTTGAGTGTTTCTGAANGTGCCTTAGGCAGTTCTTTAGGGTTCATCAGCCTAGCTAATATCCTTTTGTGACTCTCTGTACTGAAAATGTGACCATTCAAGGGCACGGGGCTGGGGAGGGGGACAGATTCGATAACCACATTTCCCCACCAGTGAGCTACACACCTGGGCATCACATGATCAGCTCCATCCAATCACCACAGATCTATTCATCGAAGTGGTCGCAGCTAACAGGGTCATCTTTCCTAAGACCAAGTGACCTAGTTCTTAATTTTGCCAGATATCGTGGCTACTCGAGTGACAATTCCCCCAAAGTACTGAGGTATGGGAGCCCACAAACCAAAATCTTTTCTCCCTGCCCAATCTAATAGCTTCAATGCCATGGCTCAGTCTCTGGTGGAGCAAGTCTGGGCCCAGATGTGGTCAAGTGATACTCCTAACCACAGGGGTTGTGGGGAAAGCGACAGAGGAATTAGAACTAATGAGACTTCATTCAAAAGATTTTCTGAAACTTAGCAAGAGAAACTTTCCCCCTGAGTTGGCTGAAGGATGGGATGGAAGCCTGGAGTTAGCCGGCCATCACTGTGGAACCATGAGACAGCCCAACAGAACGCAGCGGTACGAAAGAAAGGGCCCAGCAACCCTACATTCTACTACTCTTCTTAAGACAATCCTCACCACCGTCTTCACTCTTGCTTTCTGTTTTGTTAAAGCTAGCGGGATTTGGACTTCTATCAACTGCAATTGAAGTGGATCTTTAAAAACCACAAGAATGAAACACACACCTTTAGTTAGTTACTATATTTGTTACATTAACAAGGGTAGGAAGAGAAAGGTCATTCTCTGTGCTACCCCGGGCACAGCACTGTAATTAAGTACAGCTAGTTGCGAGAGGACTTCCGCCACTGAAGCAGGGTGGATGGGATTTAACACAACTNAAGAGATTTCCTTAAATACTATCTGAACAGCTAGTTGCCACAGACTTGTGCCTCCTGCTCCATTCCCCAGTTCAAAAAAAGACCTCACTATAGCTCTGTGTCACCTACATCACAGTCAAATGATCCTACAAGATAGAGTAGGGCTGCTNCAGGATTGAGTGCACAGAAAGTTGTTTTCCTGGGAAATGATCCACGATGATGGGTAATTCGTAAGGACAAACACCTCTGGAAGATGGGCAGGTCTTTACCNGTCAAAACACATGAGCCATTGGGCATGCTTGCACATGCCTGTAATTCCAGCACCTGGGAGGTAGAGGCAGGAGGATCTGGAGTTCAAGACGAGCTTGAGCAAAAAAACAAACAATGAAAGCCATTAACCATCCCTGGGCTGGTGATCTGTTGTTTTGAGAGGGCTTGCTATGTAGCCCAGGCTGGCCCGGAACTCACAATCCTCCTGCACCTGTAAGTACTGGCATGATGGGTGTGTACTACCACACCCAGCAACCCAGCTGATTTAACAATCTGCACTTCAAGGATTTCTAAACTGGCTCCCTGTGTGTGATGTCTTTAGATCTTCAAAGCTTATGTGACTCACATGGAGGGTAATTTATTTAAGCACAGAATCGCTGACAGTGGCAATCTCCTTGTTTGAATGTGTCAGTGTGTCAAAAACACATCCCCACATCAGATAAGAAAGAACCCCAGCTAAGCCACCCAGAGCCAGTGTGCCTTAGGATCAGGGTGTCAGTGTCACTATACTCAGGACAAGTCCCTGTTTTCTGGCCAACTGACATAAACCAAGTCTCAACCACCTTGTTTATAAACAGAGAATAATGAATGGTTTCACGGAGGTGTCCCCAGAACCAGTGGCATAGAGACAGGATGCCAGATTTTTAAAAATAACTGTCCTACATATCAGAGACGACACGTACTTCAAAGGCTCCTTGGTGATGCCGTTTATAAATACACAGCTTTGGTTTGGGGAGAGAGGCCACAAAGGCACGGGCTGAGCCTGGAAATGACCCTGTAAGACGAGCTCAACAGGAACCACAGCCCCAGCATGCAGATAAGACAACTGGAGCCAGGTGACATGATCTCTCTGAGGCTGCACGCTAGGTACACGCTAGACAACGAATCTACCAGCCCAGCGTGCAGCGGTCTCTAGTGGTTCCCTAAGCATGGTCTGCAGGACCCACTAAGAAGGGAGTTCCTGAGACCTCTCCAGGGAGCCTGAGGTTAGAACCCATTTTTTTAAGAACCCATTTTCTTTAAAAAAAATTAATGTATATATGTTTATATATGTGTGGGCATGCGTGCATGGCCTCACGTGGAGATCGGAGGGTGACCGTATAGTTGGTTCTCTCCTTTCACCAATACATTGGCTCCAGGGCCCAAATNCAAGTCACCAGTGTTGGTGGCAAGTGTTGTTAGTCACTGAACTATCTCAGTGGCTGTGTTCTCTTGCCTTCTCACCTTCATCCTCTCAAGAGTGTCCCCTGGAGTTTTCCAGAGGCCATGTGGCTTGTGGTATCANGAGAAATAGAATATGGACAAGAGACAAACACACTTCCACTGTGATGAGATGAAATTTGGGTTTCCACTCTCTAAATCTATGAGATAAATACATTCTTTATAAAAAAGAATGCCAGGCATGGTGGCATATACCTGTAACCCCAGCACTGGGGAAGCAGAGGNAGGTGGATCTCTGTAAACTCAAGNCCAGCCTGGTCTACAGAGTGAGGTCCAGGCCAGCCAGGGCTACACAAAACAACAACAACCTCCTTTAATTTCCAATATGACAAATACAGCTGGGGCTTCACAAACTCTTTAGGATTCTCGGTGACTGTTGGAGATTTAAAGTGACACGAGCCCCAAAAGCTTCAAGTGTGCTGCAGGCACCACAGCAGTGCCANTACACACCCTTGGACCTGCTCTGTAAAGCCACATCTGGAACCAGAGTGATGCCATGGTTCTGAGCAAGAGAGTAGCTATTCCTCCTTANAACACTTTGACACCTTCCCGACTTCTACAGAGGGGACACCCTGTCAGGTGCCATCGGGTCTTAGGTAGGGGAGTGGTACAGAGTCTGCCTGAGAATGAGACCTGCTGGAATCGGAATCTGGGGAGCCATACCTCATCACCTGAGAGTCACCACACTGTCACTTTCCTACAGGCATGTTATTTATTTTNAATGTGCTGTGGTAGGGACAGAAGCCAGGGCTCACATATGTAGGACGAGTGTTCTACAACTGAGCTACATCCCCAGCCCATATTATTATTACTGTCTGCTGGCTCGGCTTGGGATTTTTATTTTTCTTGTCTGTTTTTTATGAGACAGGCCTAGGCTGGCCTCAAACTCATAGCAATTTCCCTGCCTCAGTCTCCCAAGTGATAGAATTACAGGTGTGTGCCACAACACCCAACTTCCAGCCCAAATTAGGCTTAAAAAAAAAAAAGTTTGCTTTAAAANTTTTTTCTTTTTGCCAGGTGGTGGTGGTGCACATCTTTAATCCCAGCACTCTGGAGGCAGAAGCAGGCGGATCTCTGAGTTTGAGGCCAGCCTGGTCTACAGAGTGAGTTCCAGGACAGCCAGGGCTACACAGAGAAACCCTGTCTCGAAGGGGAAAAAATGCCTTTTCTTGGATGGTTGCTTGTGTATAGTAATAAAGCTTCCTTTTGGGGCAGGGTGAAGTAAAAATAAATATCAGTTTAAAAGACAATATGGAGCAAGCAGTCCAGGCAGTCCTAGGACACAGCAGCAGAGGTGCCAACAGGAAGTTACCCAGTGTTAGGGAGGAACNAGAATGATGGTCATGTCACTGCTGGCAAGAATACTCCAGAATCATGATAAAAGGCACCACAGACACATCCTGGCTTACTGCGGTGGTGGAGTGCCTGAGCTGTTCAAAGGAAGTACACTGCAAACTGTGCTTTCCAAAGCCGTCCAACCCGGTCCTCAAGAGCACTTGGGAGAGCTCCCAACACACACAAAGAAAGCACTCGAGTAATGTTTGGAGGAGATGGTAAGTGTCTCTGATGGCTGACAGAACTATAGGAAAGGCTCAGAGACCGTAACATCCCACAGGTAGCTAGAGAACACTTGACGTTGTTAGTGTAACAGGTTTTTAATTAATTTAAGCTAAACTTCANCAACTGCACACGGCTAACGGCTGCCATATTGAACAGCACAGTCCTATCCCTAAGACCTTCGCTTTTCATGACTGCATCATGCCCCCAGGACCTTCTGGCTATTGCCACTGTCTGTCGGTTTTCCTCTCAGCCCACACCCCACAGCCCTGTGACAAGGGGAGCCAGGACTGTTTCTACCTTAAGAATCCCACAGCAGGGTTTGAAGCTGACTGACTGTGCCAGGGTAGAGCAGGGCCCAGGAAGACAAGCCAGGAAGGCTGGGCAAAGCCTGAGGGCACAGGAGCCAGGAAGAGGCAGACACGGCCAGGGGAGCCAGATGGAGAGCAGCAGAGGCTAGGGCCTGCCCTGGGTGGTCCACAACACTCCTGACCACTGCTCAGGTCCCACTCCACATGGTGAAGGCATCTGACAAGGACCCCACAGTCACAGAGGAAATGAACAGGAANCAGGAGAAAGTACAAGAACCCTAAGTTGGGGACACCTCCAGATCACTGTGCTATCGCAGCTCCATTCCCCACTTTAAGCCCTGACTCTAGTAGTAGAAACCTGTTGGAGGGCCTGCCAGTCCTGCTGGTTCCTTCCCTGAGGACTGTCCCACACACACCAGGGAGCTCTGACGTCATGTTTCTGATACAAGCCCCTTCCACAGAGACCAGAACACTGAAAGCCAGAAGGAACAGTGAGACCATCAAGAACCCAAGTGCACACAAGAGCAAGAGGTGGCAGAGGAGCAAAGTACCTGGTCTCTTGCTTGGGACATAAAGTAATGTGGCCACGGAATCTGGCAGTTGGAGGACACCTTCAGAGGATGAGGGGCATGGTAGTAACTGTGTGAGGNCAACAGACATAAACCAAGATCTCCAGGAAATCTAGGGTCTCTCTGGAAAATCCAACAACTCTTTCCTCCTTTGGGTTCCAGGAATGACTCCTATGGCCTTTAAGAACTTTGAGTGGACACTGGGGCAAAGCATGGAGGTGTCTAAACCTGGGCAGGTGCCAGGCCCGTGGACAGCTGTGGTGTCCAACCCAGACCTTCTTCCTTAACCCAACCCTTATATGACCTCACATGACCCAATATGGTTTGGAACCAAGAGGAAGAAAAGATAGATGTCACTGCAGCTTCTTCCTGCAGGGTCCCCCCTAAAGTAAANGGGGGCCTTAAGAGACATTTTAAGCCTTGGTAGAATCCATTCCCTGCATGCAGAAAGGCTCTAACTCTGATTTGACTAAAAATGCTTCCACACAAGTAGATGAGTACCCAGGCCCATACAGAAAATCACAGCCTTCCTTTGGAACACGAGGCCAGTGTCAGGTTCCAAGTCAAAACTGGAACGGGAAGAAAGGCTTTTAAAAAGCTTTTTCATTCTAAAATAATTTCAGATTCNGAAAAAGTGAGGGTAANGTGGAGATGTGAACATTTGGTATGCGTTTTCTAAAGATAAAATCATCTTATATGATAGTGCAGTGACCAAAACCAGAACNTGAACACTTGGCCCGTTGCTAGTGATCTGATCTGTGTCTATGCACACTGCACCAACTTGGGGGCACTTAAGTCTGGGGGCACACACCTATAATCCCAGCCCTGGGGAGGCTGAGACAAGAGAAGTGTGGGTTGCAGGCTGGCCCAGATCACACTGAGAGAAGGAAATGAGGAGTGAGGGAGAGGAGGCATGAACAAGGCTTTGCCCAGGGTTCATAGTTTAGTTACTTATCTCATCCTTAATCTCAGCTCTTCAGTNTCATCTTTTCACACCCTTGAATTGTNTTTAATAACATGGACAGTGACTCTGCAGAATGTCCCTNAGTTAGGAAATGGTTGCCTTTCAGTTCACCTGTCATCATTACTATAGGTCCAAACCACCAGGATGAGGCTAAAGCCATTAGGAAGGAATGTTCCAACACACAAGGCCCAAAGCTCCCCAGATGAAGAAACTCATCAGCCTGTGCAAGCACCCAGTGCAAAGGTCAGTCAGGCATGCCCCCAAGGAGGGACTCCAATGACGGCCACCCTATGGACTCAGAACATGCAGCTGGAGAGACTGGCAGGCCCCGTAGTTTTGTGTGTGTCAGCCACACACACATTCCTGAACCCACGGGATTCTTTAAGTATGAGGAGGCAGAATCGCCAAAACTGTACAGCTTCACTGAATTCAACCACAAGCAGCCGGTTTCCACGCTTAGGCCAAGAGATTTAGCTGTTTCGCCTTTGAGACCCACGCTTAAAAACAAATCTGGNTCATTCAATTCCAGACATGCAACTGATGTGCACATTAACCAGGCAGTGTTTTGAACACTGGTCNAGCTGTTCCAAATACAAGATCCACTTTATAAGAAGCTTGAGTTTAGAACCAGGACAACAAGGCAAGTTCAGAGCCCAACCTCAGGAAGCTCTGGGGATCATCTGGCACTGCCTCTGCACACAGCATGCATCCACCCACCACGACATTCCAGGCAAGCCACGCTGTGTCACTCCTGCTGGCTTTCAGTCTGTCTCCCTCCGCAGCTATCAGTGCGGAAGGAAAGGAGAGCGGAGGACACAGGGTGCAAAGGGGTCAGTGTCGAAAGTCCACCGTCACCACTTTACAGACATACCAGAGGCAGCTGTCAAAGCTTCTGGGAGGAGAATGGGGCTCAGGGACAGAGGCCTCATACTTTCCAACCTACTCCGGGCCCTTGAAAAATTTGTGTCAAGGACTGTTTCAACAAAAGTTAAATTTTGTCAGATCTTGTGGTACAAGCCTAAAATCTCAGCTATCTGGGAGNCTGAGGCCAAAAGACTGCAAGTTCAAGGCCAGCCTGATCAACTCTCAAAATAAAAAATAGGTAGAGGCTGGGGATATCAGTGTTATACATTTGCCTTGAATGTATGAGGCCCTAGCCTTAATCCCCAGCACTGTAAAAAATTAAATTAAACTACATTTAAGTTTAATCTGCTGTGGCACAGCCTGACCACNAAGCTTTTGAACTTCCCAGTGTGTCANGACTACAGGTGCTTTGGAATGTAAGCAGCATGTGGCTAGCCTAAAACTGAAATCCATGGCCACAGAATGGGGGAGCTNGGAAGGACTCTGACCCCAGGTTAACTCAGATGCTTCCATGTCACAGATGAGGAAACCAGGTTTGTCCCCCACAGGGACNAATGCCTGGTGTCATTACAGAGACTGAAAACCCAGCTTCTAGACTGGTGCTCTTTTCACCTCACCAGTCTCAACAGGGACCTCAGAGGCCTCCTCCACACTACCAAACATGCACCCCCAAACCATCAAAGTGCATGGACTCCAGCCTCAGATCCTGCATGTTAAGTCCTGGCTCTACCTCCAATGGCTGTGTGACCCTCTCGGTGCCTGTTTCTCATCAACATCCTCAAGATCACCTACACAAACACTCACCACAGACTTACAGTAAGCTCTCACTAAATAGCTATTTTTACGTAGGTTAGTCAACAAGAGAAGGTAAGGGCAGGACTGGCCCTGGCTCAACATTACTTGTCAGGGACCATGTCGGGCATTGTATGGACACCATTTAATCATTAACAGTCCTTGCTAGATAGTTATTGACTTCTGTATCTGAAAGAGAAGAAGATTAAGATCCAGAAGAGCTAAAACAAACGACTC
>LZPO01055222.1:81476-94686 GCA_001675575.1 Neotoma lepida
TTTCTATTGCTTGGGCTTCTTGGTTACAGACCATCCTAAAATGCCTTTAAGCCGTTCTGCAGTCCCCGTGTCACTGCAATGAGTAAAATGATGCAGTGACTCACCAAGCAATCCTACTCTTGTAGTTTGCTTTCTGTTGCCGTAACAACACTGGGACCGAAAGCAGTATAGGGAAGAAGCAATTTAATTCACCTTACAGCTTACAGCTCATCATGGAGAGAAACCAAGGCAGCAACTGAAGCAGAAACCAGAAGGGAGTCTGCTTACTGGCTGGCTCCTCATTGCCTGCTCCGTCTGCTTTCTAATATAACCTGTACAGGGGTGACCCCACAATCATCAATCAAGAAAATGTACCACAGGCTTGTCCACAGGCCAATCTGATGGAGAAAATGCCTCCACAGAGGTTCCCTCCTCCCAAGTGATTCGGATTTGAGGTAAGGTGACAAAACTAACCAGCTCACCCACCAGCACTGGGTTCATTTACAATTAAGGCAGAACTATCAATCCCCAGCTTTTCCCAACAGTGTTTATGGTTCCTAAGATTCCTTCCACAGAAATTAATTTCTCACTGGGCAGTGGTGGCGCACGTCTTTAATCCTAGCACTCGGGAGGCAGAGGCAGGTGGATCTCTGTGAGTTCAAGGCCAGCCTGGTCTACAGAGCGAGATCCAGGACAGCTAGAGCTACATAGAGAAACCCTGTCTCAGAAAAAGAAGAAAGAAAGAGAGAGAAAGAGAGGGGGGAGGGAGAGAGGAAGGGAAAGGAAAGGAAAGGAAGGATTTCTTTGGCATAGAAAGCATCTTTTTATAATAGGTTTCATTTTCATTATAATAGGTTTCTNGTCCCAGCCTCCTGCTTAAGACGANAAGATGGAGTTATTGAAAATAATTCAGAAAAGCACCAAGAAATGGAAANCAAAGGCAGCAGCTTTCCCAGCAGCAGCAGTAACCAGTGGTAGCATCTGAGTGGAGAGTCTTATTTTTTTGGAGGCATGCTTCTCANACTATGAGCTGACAGATTTTTTTAAAACTCCATTGTGAACTGATATTTCTACAGAACATAATAAATAAACACAAACACAGAAAGTAAAATGCCCGTGGGAATTCCCTCTGCCAATGACCTTGGGGTATCTGGCCCAATAGAGGCATGGCTTTTCCTGGGTATGTGACTGCTTAAAACTGAGGAGGGGGCACGCGCTTGCTCTATCTTGGGGTGGTTGGAGACAGGACAGCTGGTTCCNGTCACCCCTGGGCAGAACGGAGGATGAGGACGGCTGTTTACTTTGTTCTGTATCTGTGAGTACATTTCTCCCCATTTAATATCTTAATAAATCCTTGACAGCCTTTAACAGGATTCACTTACCACAGCAGTGTCAAACTACTAAAAAAGACTCGCCAACATCATCTTTGTGACAGGATCTTATGCAGCTGAGGTTGCCTTGGAAAGCTGACAGTGCTGGGATTGCAGGCNTCAGCNACCACTCCAGCTCAGAAGACTGTCAACATCTGTATCTACTTCGCCCTAACTGGCAGTGATCAGTGCACACAGCTCAGCCTACAGTAGGAATACTGTAAGTAGACCTTTTCCCTCNCAAANGCACATTCTTTTATTGTATATACCTTACATAGATGGTTTTTATGTGTATGTGTCGCGTGAATATGTGCTGTTGCGGGGGTACTCTCAGAGTCCAGAAGAGGGTGCTGATCTCACGAAGCTGGAGTTACAGGTGGTTGTTAAGATGACCAAGGTGGGTGCTGGGAACCAAATCCTGGTCCTTTAGAAGAGGAGCAAGTGCTCTTAACTGCTGNGCCTTCTCTACAGCCCCAACACACACTTTTATTACCTAATGTTTCCAAAATACATCATAGCCACTTGCCCATGGCCACATGTCATCCCCTTTTAATACTAAAAGCCACCCTACAGCTGAGTATAATAGTGCACAGCTATGATCCCAGAGCTTGCGTGGTGGAGGCAGAAGGATCAGGAATTTAAGGACAGCCTGGGTTATATGAGACCTGTCTCCTCTCCCCGGACACACCAACAAAGGCCAGTTTGAAAATGTTAACATAGGCCTGGGTAGTGGTTCACACATAGGCGGCAGGGTCATGAGTCCCAGGCCAGCCAGGGCTACATAGGGAGACCCTGTCTCAAATTTTAAAATGTTAACNTATTAAAAGACGGCAGACTATTANACTTTCANGTGCTAACNCCTTCATAAGTGGGCAGATTATGGGAGAAAAAAGAACACAGCTTATATTTTATCAAGGACAGTCACAGCTCTCCTCAAGGTCATCCTAGGAACAGCCTGGTGCCCAGAGCTGCATGTCATAGAGAAAGACACTTAGATTCTTTGGTTGACTGGTTGATTTGGTGATGGTAGCTGTTTGGGGTTCTTTGAAATAGGGTCTTTCTATATAGTCCAGGTTGGCCTTGAACTCCTAACCCTCCCCTCAGCCACTCAAGGGCTGAGACTACAGGCATGACGCTTGCATTGGTTTTATTACCTGTGAAACCAAGGCAAGAATATGTTGTGAAATTGTTTTGCGCACTCGATGCTAACACAGAGTCTGGCGCGCAGCAGGTGCTCATATTGTTAGTCATTATTAAAGATACTTTCTAGAACAGACAAAAAGCCCTTCTTGTGATTCCCCACCACGCTGCAGCCCTCTCCTCACCCAGACAATCAGCAGCAACACCATTACCATCATTAGAATGAGGACACTGAGGCCCAGTGCATTATGTGATGATCTATGGTCACACAGCCATCCATGATGGGGGCATTTGCTGTTGGCATTCACCTGCTGGGTACCCATGAGCAAACAGGAGAAGGTCTGCCCAGGGCTCCCTCAGGGCAGCAAGCTCATTTCTGTTAGCTGTGTTATTTCTTTCTGAGACAGGCTCTCGGGTAGTCCAGGTAGACCTAGAACTGGATATGTGGTGGAGGGTGACCTTAATGATCCTGCCTTCTCCTCCCAAGCTCTGGGATGACAGGCATGCGTCACCACACCCACCACGCTGTTTCTGTGACCCAGCAGACAGACTCAGCACAAAGCCCTGCTGATCTCATGACTGCAAAGTTCATCTTGCCTAATCCTGGCCAGTACAAGCCCTCTCTGGCTCCTCAACCAGCACCATCTCTCTGACCAAAAATGGTCATGGAGGTACCTAGGGGAGGACAACAGAGCCATCCCAGACCCTGTGGCCAGCCAGCCTTAGCCTAGATGGACAACTGCCCTCCTGCCCTCCAAATACCCAATAAGCCCTCCACCCTGTAGGACCCTNAGAGTAACCTCTCACTCAGCATCTCCTCTCACTCTCTGAGTCACCTGAGGACTAAGACNAGAATCACCACCTCCCCACAGTCACCGATAAGACTGGAGCTTCAAGGTACCAAGGACCCTTCAAAGTCCTCAGACCTCCTATTTAAACCCAAATCATCTGATGCCAAAGCCATGCTCTTTCCTCTCCATCTGCCCCCTTCTCTACAGNTCCGGGCTTCTCTCACAACAAAGCTTCAGCACAGCTATCTTACAANGGAAGCAACCGAGGCTCACACATCAAATGACCTGCGTAGGCACCATTATTCTATGGGACATGTTGGCACAGACTTGTAATCACAGCTACTCCAGCGGCTGAGGCAGGAGGATTGTAGTAAGCTTAAGGCCTGGCTTGGCTACGGTGTGAACTTGAGGCCTGCCTGGGCAACAGCTTGTGAAACCCTCACTTCAAATAAAATTAAAAAGTAGGCTGGGAGATGTAGCTCAGCTCAGCAGTAACTCACTCTCCTCTCTCTCTCTCTCTCTCTCTCTCTCTCTCTCTCTCTCACCCAAAGTGTCAGGTGGAGAGCAGCAGGCCCAGTGGAGGTTATAGAGACCTGTTGTCTGTATACAGCCAGCCAGCTGCTAACATGGTCCAATAACAGGGGCAGACTTCATTCTAAACTCCTAACTTCATCTAAAAACAGACCCAGTACTACCTGTTTATCTAGTAAGTCCTTAACCCTGTTCTCAAAGTCTCCCTCCCAAACTGACTTAAGGCACTAGGTCCTGTTTCACTGCATTTAGAAACAGGGCCTTGAAAGTAGTGACAGTAAGTGAGGCTGCATGGATTGGGCCCCAGTACACAGATTAGTGTACTCACAAGAAGAAAACAAGACAGCTGCTTGCTCTCTTCCTGAGAAGACACAGCCCGAAGCAGCCATGTGCAAGCCGGGAAGGNAGCCTAATCTTGGACATCTGGCCTCTGCTGCATGAGAAAATAGGCTTCTGTTGTTGTTGTTGAAACTAACGATAAAACAAAAGCAGTGACCTCCTTCCCCAGTAGTCCTCACCCAGGCAACGAGTCACATCGGCTCTCTTCCTCTGCCACCTCTAGGCTGCTCTGGAGGCTTACTTGAAGATGACCTGAGTTCTTTAGANCTNGACTTTGATGGCCTCCATCCTGTCAGAGCCTCAGAGGCCTCCCAAGAGGCCTGTGTGGCTTTCTTTCGGAACCCCTCTCCCTCCACNATCAGTACGTGCCTCCACCCAAGGGATGGCAGCCCATGACAGCAGATACATGTCTCATGTTCTGTCAACCACAGCAGCCCCTGGTGTCTCAAGCAGGACTCCAGTCCACCCCACTGGTTGTGCTCAATCTTTTTGCTGCACAAAAACCTCAGGGATGAGATGATATTCACTTCAATCTGACCTCATGCAGAGAACACAGTCAGGCTTCACCCATCCCAGAATTCACNAGGCCTAGAATTTGGTACCTACTTCAAGACNTAGTTACTGGCTACTTACGTCGGTTATCACTTCAAATGCTCCCTAGCACTTTCTTCAAAGCACCATGTTGCTTCACGGGACCTTCCTGGCCTAGTGCCCACCATGTCTACATACACAGAGGAGAAANGGGTAAGCTGTGACAGCGCTGACCTTTAATAAAGGTATTTTTCTCTTCTGACTTGTGCTTATAATCCACTAGGCACAGAAGTCAGGCTGTCTCCAATCAGCCCCTTCCTTCCCCTCCCACCCCTGAGTTCCCAAGCTCAAAACACGATTGTTATTTTCGTTTCTGGTTTTTGTTTTCTTAAGTGAAATGTTTGCTTGTTTCTGGAGGAGGAAAAGACAGGTTCTGGGTTCAGGCCTTATGCACGTTGGAGGGACTCCGGCGATTTCATTTCAAGGCACCTTGCAGGACTGCTCATTCTCATCNGAGAGCAAGNAAAGTAGATAAACATTCACAAGGCAAGGCTTGTACGGCCCAGCTGAAGGGGGGTGGGAGGAGCCAGCTGTTGACACCAGCCCAGCTGAATGACTAACTAGCAGGTGCCCAGGACCTTCCCTTCCTGCTACTGTGAATAAGGCTGGGGACAAAGTCAAAATCCCGATTCAGCCTCCGAAGTGGTAGGCATGAGCTACCATGCTGGAGAACAATCTTAATGTGGAACCCACTCTTAGCCACAGCTGTGATCACTAACTTAGTGACTACTGAACCTGTTCACAGGAAAATACAGGTAGCTTCTTCCGGGCCTCCAGTCATCTGTCCATCAGCTAGTCAAACACCAGACCTTTGAAAATTTTAATTTATTTATTTGAGACAGGGTCTCATACCACAGCCCACCACTCTTGAACTCACAGTAATCCTCCTGTTTCAATCTCTCCAGTACACTTTTATTTTGTATACAGTGTCTCATGTAGCCTAGGCTAGCCTCAAACTCANCATGTAACTGAGGGTACTGTTGGACCTGATCCTCTGGCCTCTACCTCCCAAGTGCTAGGGTTACAGAAGCATGCCTGGCTACCCACAGTTTTTGACATCCACCCCAGCCCCACACACAATTGCTTGCTCCTCGTGCTGATCTTGTCCGTGGATACTTCCTTACCCCACGTTTCCACCCAGGGATCTGCAGCATGGCACTCCCCAATTGTACAGAAAACAGTCACCCAGCTGCCTATCCCTCAGCTCAACAAAAATGGAAACTTGTTGCGGCTTTGTCTTGTTCACCCATGCACACTTCCTGGCACAAAGCTGGAGGCCAGGGCTTCACACACGCGCGCGTGCACACACACACACACACACACACACACACACACGTACGGTTCTCAACTCCAGACTCAAGCAATATGATCATGAATTTGATAGGAAACACTACCAGCCCTGTGGAGACCAGGACAGCATCGAGCTACTGTTCTCAAACACAGAAGGTTATAAAGGATGTGCTCAAAGTGAGAGCTCTGAACATACCACACGAACATCTGTAGCTGCAGGGGTACAGCATGGAGGAAGAGTGCTTCCTTAGCTTGTTCGGGGTCCAGCTTGCATCCTCAATAGCATCAATGAAAGGATCATGCACAGCCCCCCACACACACACACACACTGGAGATTGAGCCCAGGGCCTTGGGCATGCTAGCCAGTATTCCTCTTCTGAGCCACACTGCCAACCCCCAAGTTAAACATTGTTATTAGTGACTCCCTGTTGAATTTATACTACTGTGAATATTCTGGGTTAAACAAAATACAATACAATTAATTTCCCCGATGTCTTTTGCAAATTTTTGTTGTTGTTGTTTGAGACAGGGTTTCTCTGTGTAGTCCTGACTGTCCTGGAACTCTCTGTAGACCAGGCTGGCCTCGAACTCAGAGATCCACCTTCCTCTGTCTCCCAAGTGCTGGGATTAAAGGCATGAGCCACCACAGCCAGGCTGTCTTTTGTAATTTTTAATGTAGCAACTAGGGAGTTTTTAAATNGCACACACACACACACACACACACACACACACACGTACGGTTCTCAGCTCCAGACTCAAGCAATATGATCATGAATTTGATAGGAAACACTACCAGCCCTGTGGAGACCAGGACAGCATCGAGCTACTGTTCTCAAATACAGAAGGTTATAAAGGATGTGCTCAAAGTGAGAGCTCTGAACATACCACACAAACATCTGTAGCTGCAGGGGTACAGCATGGAGGAAGAGTGCTTCCTTAGCTTGTTCGGGGTCCGGCTTGCATCCTCAATAGCACCAATGAAAGGACCATGCACACCCCCCACACACACACACTGGAGATTGAGCCCAGGGCCTTGGGCATGCTAGCCAGTATTCCTCTTCTGAGCCATACTGCCAAGCCCCAAGTTAAACATTGTTATTAGTGACTCCCTATTGAATTTATACTACTGTGAATATTCTGGGTTAAACAAAATACACTACAATTAATTTCCCCTATGTCTTTTGCAAATTGTTGTTGTTGTTGTTTGAGACAGGGTTTCTCTGTGTAGTCCTGACTGTCCCGGAACTCTCTGTAGACCAGGCTGGCCTCAAACTCAGAGATCCACCTGCCTCTGTCTCCCAAGTGCTGGGATTAAAGGCATGAGCCACCACAGCCAGGCTGTCTTTTGTAATTTTTAATGTAGCAACTAGGGAGTTTTTAAATTGCTTCTGTGTAGTAGAATATTATTTTAAGGTGTGTTACTTTTGCTTATGTTGCATTTGTTTAACTCTGTGAAGCTGTGTTACTGTGTGCCTGTGTAAAACACCTGATGGTCTAATAAAGAACTGGCCAATAGCAAGGCAGCAGAAAGGATAGGTGGGGCTGGCAGGCAGAGATGATAAATAGAAGGAGAAATCTAGGAAGAGGGATTGGAGATCGAAGATCTAGGAGCCACAGAAGGAGGAGGACTCCAGGGGCCAGCCACCCAGCTACACAACAAGCCATGGAGTAAGATTTACAAAAGTCAGAGAACAGGATAAGCCCAGAGGCAAAAGGTAGACAGGATCCGTTAAGTTAAGGAAAGCTGGCTAGAAACTAAGCCAACCTAAGGTCAGGCATTCATAATTAAGAATAAGCCTCCATGTGTGATTTATTTGGGAGCTGGGTGACCGGTCCCCCAAAAAGAACAAAAAAGACCAAAGACCAACCAACAACACTTCTGTGGCTTGTATAACACTTCTCTGAGTTGATTCTGGTTTACACCAGGGAAGCCACCTAGCAACACAACCCAGCCAGGTTACCCTCTTCAAACCTCCAGCTCACACCACTTAGGTGTGAATTCTTGGTTGTCAACTGACTACATCTGGAATTAACTNAACAACAAGCAGCTGGGCACACCTGTAAGGGATTTTTTTTCCCCTAAATTACAACATATAAAGTGGGAAGACACACTTTTAATCCTGATGTTTTGAGGTGGGAAAATCCANTTTTAATCTGGGCCATACCTTAAGCTGGCAGCCTATGTAACAGACATGAAAGAAGGAAGCTCTTTGCCTGCTTGCTCTCATTCACATGTCAAGTTCATTCCGTCACTGGTATTAGAGTCTACTTCTTCAGGATTCTGGCATATGCTGAAGACCAGCTGAGACATCCAGCCTGGTGGACTGAACAACTAACTAGTGGATGCTTGAACCTTCCACTGGTAGACGGCCATTGTTGGAGGAGCTGGACCACAGTCCTCAGGCCATTCTAATAAACACCCTTTCTATATACAAGGAGATTCATTCTGTAAGCTCTGTCCCGAAAACACCAGGGCTCCAATGTGCCTGGCAGGAAACACCTGTCCAGTGGCTTCCTGTGACACACCAAATCTGTGGAGTTCGGAAATGAGGACTAAAAAGAGTTTAACAAATGAACCAACCTAACCCCCATGAGGCAGGTGCCATGGGGAATGAGTTATGGGGCTATGGGGTTATCTCATTCACTCCCCAGAATGGTGACCAACAGTGGTCAAGCAAGCAAAAGGGACAAACTAGGCTATTATCTCTTGGAAACTGAAACACAAAGTCAGACTACCCGATTGCCATCTCTAGCATTCTGCCTCTGCCTCAATGGTCCCTGATTACTTTTCTTTCCTTCTTTCTTTCCTTCCTTCTTTCCTTCCTTCCTTCCTCCCTTCTTTCCTTCCTTTCTTTATGAAACAGGGTCTCATGTGCCTCAACTTGCTTGTGGCTTATGACCTTCAACTCCTGAGTCTCCTTGCCTCTGTCTCCCAGGTGCTGGGATTGCAGAAATGGATGCTATGCTTAGCCAGCTCTTCTGGGATTGCAGAAATGGATGCTATGCCTAGCCAGCTCTTCCTGATCTCTGTTCATCCCTAGTCTCACAAGTCCATCTGGTAGGATGTTTGTCTACCATGCATAAGGCCCTGAACTTCATTCTGACACTGCAAACATAAACAAGCCAAAACTTTTGCTCAAAACAAAAAAACAAAATTCTTTCCACCTTGTCTATGTACATTTGGGATGTAGAAATTAAACATTCAGAGTAGTGGGTACATTGGTGCAGGCCGGTAACCCCAGTACCTAGAGATCTAGAGATGAAGGGTGAATGACCCAGAGTTCAAAGCCATCCTCCACTACATAATGAATTTTGAAATCAGCCAAGACCACATGACAATGTTTTTGTTGTTGCTGTTTGGTTTTGTGTGTGTGTGTGTTTGTTTTTTGTTTGTTTGTTTGTTTGTTTTTCTGGTATGTGTGTGTGTTTGTTTTTAAGGGAAAAAAAAAACAGTTCCATGAACAATGAACAACTCATGGCTTCTATAGCCAACTGCCCAGCTCTGGGCTGTTGTAACAGGACCCATGAAAGCTTAGGGAAAACCTCTGGTTTGTGTTATTGCTCTCTAAAAATGGTAAAGATATTTTGTTTGTTTGTTTAGTGCTTTAGAAATCTGAGATTTTTAGAGTTTTAAATTGCCCAACTTCACAAAGTTCGCCAGTTCCTTCATAGATCAGCATGGGAATTAGTGACAGATGAACCTCTGCATACTCCAGAGNGACTTTAACACACACTGCCACAGATGTGTCTGTTATCTCCAAGATTACTAGTAAATTCAGAAAGCAGTCTGCCAGCAAATTCCAGCCAAGGATTTTCTTATTCCCCACACCCTCACTCTGAGGGGCCTGGTGTTCCCTACTTCCTCCTTACACACTTCTTGCTATTTCTACTGTAGAAATGGGTTCTCACAACAGCTCTGGGNAGCCCCTCAGCCCTGACAGTCACTCACTTTGGCTAGTAATGCCAACCACTACTAGAAATTGGTAGCTTCGAAGAACTCTAACTTGTTAACAGGAAAGTTGGAAAATCCTCAAATTCAAATCAAGATCTTATCTACCAAGATTTTTCCCAGCAGGAAAGCTCTTTGCAGCCCAAACAGCTTTTTGTTACCATTAAGATAATTATATTCTACACAAGCAGACNATAAAGAAATGAGCAGGGAAGTGCAAAGAGGGGTGAATTGTTAGTATGGGAAGGTAAAATATCTGGCTTAAGTCTGAGGAANCCTTAACAGTTCTGAGCATGAATAAGAGGGGTCACCCTAAATAAAATAGTGAAAAGATGTGAACTCATTNATTCTTCTCCATTAAAGATTCAGCTAAATTGCAGTTATTTTAGCTTTTCCGCAGATATGGGGATATTTGGGGCATAAGCATTGTTTAACACTCTGCTCAGCCCTTGATTTTGGCCCCAGTGGAGTCCCCATGATGAAAACAACACATGAAATTGGATCCACATGCGTCCGCCCACAGCCTGGACGCTGGTGTACTTCACCCAGGCCCATGCTCTTGCTCAGCTCTCAAGCAGGGGCCTCCTGCGGTCCAGGCTCCAGCTATTAAAACAAAATTAACCAGCCCAGGGTCAAAGGTGACTGACACTATTTCACCCAAGAACAGTGTCCCAGTTCTCCGTACCTCAAGTTCAGTCTCTTGTCTGTTGATGTCGTCCGTGGATTGATTTAACTTCTCCAGTTCTCCCTGATAAGAAGAGAGAGAGATCTGAAGGATATGCCTTTTGTTTCTAGAGTAACTTAGTCTAGAACTGGAAAATCAACCCTGAATATGAAAGTCAGTTCAATCTTAGAGAAAACAGTTGNGGCTTGCTAAAAGACAAAGCATTTGGCATTTCTAAGACCTTTTGACATGTCCTTTTGGACAGCATCTTAAGGTCCTAGGGATTTATATTTCCCTGGAAGGTCATTATTCCCTACCCCCCCAACCTCCTACCCCCCCACCCCCAGTAAAGCTGTTACAAACAAAAGTAACCCAGTCAGAACAGCACCTTGGGCATTAGAAAAGAACTTTGTGCAAGGCCACACCAAATCACAAACCCAGTGAGCCAGGGAAGCTAAAGACAGACTTCTGGCTAGCATTAACCCATCAGTGGGTCTTTCTTTCCCTATAAAGAGATGAATTTTGCCCCCTAATTGCCCAACTCTCCCTGACAGGGTATGTTGTTGGTTAACNAGCTTTAATCCTGCTCTTTTTAAACATTTACAACCTGACATCTTGTAAGAAGTAGCCAACATGAAGTTAACTCATCTCTGCTCTGTGAACAAAGGGTCTTGCTAACACACGCCAAAACCACAAGACTCTGTAGTCCAAACCCATAGTCTGAATTAACCGAGTGGCTAATGGGGTTTTCTCACTGATCCTTAACGTGTTAATTTGACAAAACAATTAATTTAAAACGTAACCACTGAATTAAAAACAAGCTTTTTTTTCCCTGTGCAGTTAAAAACCAATTACCGATCCAGAGATTTCAGAACATGCTTAATAGCAATTTTTTAAAAAAGATTCATGGGAATAAAAATAGGTCATGGAAAGGAATTTGCTGTGCTTCATGCTTAGGAAGGTGAAGAGGTTAAGCTGTCACTCCTAGATCTCGCCTTGAAAATTGTTTTTAACCATCTCTNCTGGAAATGGAGGCACAGAAAGCCAGGCCTTCTCTGCCTCCAAGCGTCTGGTTTGCACATCAGCTGTCCCTAGTTGGTGTTCACAACCGACCTCAAGGAAAAACAGGATTTTAAACAGTTTCGGGCCAAGTGCAACACGGTGGCAGCGAAGCCCTCTATGTGTTGACAATGAACCAAAAGAGGAAGGCGACTGAGGCCAGGCATCTCCGCCAGGTGAGGGCTAGCGCNGCGCCGGGCACCGGTGCAGCCCACGCCGCAGGGGCAGGCGACAACCACCCGACTCCGCTCGCCCACCACGGTGTCCGCGTTCACGCGGCCGGGGTAAAGCTGCTCGGAAACCCGGAGGCTGTGTCGTGCTCGGAGCATCGAGAGCTGCGCCAAGGTACCCCGACTCCGCTCGGGGGCCCCCGCCCCCTTTTCCCTTTGTTGCAATCCGCCTGAACTGCTGGTTGTGTTGCAAGGACCCTCGGGTTGGGCCGAAGGTCTGCAGGGATCCCCACAATAATCAGGCCGTGTCCACGCGGGCACCGCAGCCTCCCGTGGGGAGACCGTGAAATAGGGTGTCCCAAGCCTCCGGGCAGCTCCTGGACCTAAGCGGCCTCCACCACGCGACCGCGGACACGCGGGGCTGCAAGGCGTGTGTCCGCGTAGATGCCGACTTCCACGGCAGTCCTGGCGGGGGTGGGGCTGTGGGCTCCTCACGCGTCCTACCTGGATCCGGGGGTCCACCTCTTCCTCCTCCTGCAGGCCCTGCTCCATCCTCTCTTCTTCCTCCTCCTCTTTCTCCTCCACCTCCCGGGCGGGCGGCTGGAGCTCCGCCGGCTCCTCAGAGCGGCTCCGTTTCAGCGCCGCGTCCATGCGGGCAGCCGAACGCTCCGTAGCCGGGTCGCAAAGCGCGCGGTGGGATCCGAGCGCGCGGAGGGCCGCCTCGCCGCAGCCGGGTAGGTCTGGGCGCGCAGCGCTGCTACCCGGGTGCGCCGCGGGCGGGTGCGGAGCGGCGGAGGAAGTGGGCGCGGCCGCCCCCTGTCTGCAGCGGCCCGCAGCGCACGGCGCCCGCTTGGCCTGGCCGCCGGAGAGTCTGCCCGTCACCCGATGCTCTGTCACAAAAAGCCCAGTGCCCTGGAGTCCCTGCCATGACCACTAGGAGAGGCGCCGCCCAGTGGCTCGCCAGTCCGCGCCTGGGCCGCCTGCTTTAAGCAAGCTTCCTCCTGCCTCCAGTGAAGCCAACCAAGGCACGGAAGGAAAGTTCAGGTGATTTCCATTCTCAGAAGCTACCTTTGGAAGCCTGGGCAGGGTTATTTCTGGGGTCAGCCTGGGGAATTGCATCTACTTGGTTTCCCAGAAAAGGGAACTCGACTTNTACAGCAGGTACAGAGGATGGCCAGCCAGCCACCGAATGGACGTCCAAAGCCTGGAGTCNGCTGGGCAGAGCTCAGCAAGCAAAGGCACGCTCTCCTAAGGCCTACCTGGATATCCAGGAAGCACCGAGACCTGGTAGAGCAGAGGAATCTCATGGACTGGGGCGACTTTTTAAGGAGATCACA
>LZPO01055223.1:0-12550 GCA_001675575.1 Neotoma lepida
TTCCTTTCTTCAAAGACTGGCATCATAGGACAATTTTAAAAATAATGGGTGATTTCATTCTGGTTCTAAGACAAAGCAGATGCTTCCACCAGGTTCTAAGGGGGCTCTCTGGTGGCAGGAGAGTTTCTGGGGACTCAGTGACACAGCCCTACAGACACTGGGAGTCCCAAAGCTAATAGGCCAGGGATTTTCCAGGAATCCTGGATTTGGGACTAGAATTTCTACTTGCTCAGCTCAGGAAGATGATGGTTCTCTGCAGAAACAAGTGAACCTGTGGCACGGTACTTCCTGAACAACTTAAGATGTGCTATTTGTTAGGAGACACACTTGGTCCTTAGCGTATGTTGGGAAGGAAAGAGCTCAATGCACATGGAAAAACAAATGAGAAATCTAAACAGGCTTTGTTTTATATGAGGCCTTTTCTACGAGATTTGAAAATCTCCTCCCCCACCACCACCAAAATACAAAAACAAACAAGACAGTTGCACTTTTTTTTTTTTTCTGGCAAAGATCCTCATCTTTGGAAGCCAAGACTTTCCAGCAAACAGAGTACCAGACTTTCCAAGGAAACGAACAAACCAAAAAGTACCAAGCTGTTCCAGGATGGCCACGGAGACTCACTCTTTGCATGTAAAGAGAGAGGAGGGCTGCACCCATACTGAGCCCAGGAGGGATAACTGAAATAACAGAACCAAAGCAGTAAGTGCTGGTCCCCGGGTGCACAAGCTCATACCTGCCTTCCTCTTCCCACAAAGGGAGGAAGCGTCTTAGGAACACATTCTCTGACAGAAGCCAGAGGACAGAAATCCCCACTTTCCCACTAATTCTCTGAAAGGAGAG
Source organism: Neotoma lepida (assembly GCA_001675575.1). NCBI lineage: Eukaryota > Metazoa > Chordata > Mammalia > Rodentia > Cricetidae > Neotoma > Neotoma lepida. Next base: position 841 of record LZPO01055223.1, read on the forward strand.
TGGCCTTTCTGGGAGCAGAACAATAATATCACCCCACATTGAGACAACTCCATAATTCTATTCTCTGTTATCAATTTAAAATATACTTAAATGGAAGTGAATACGGAATTAGCCCGTGATCCTTTTTCCTCTGCATATAGCATAGCACCTTGTACCCAGTCAGTGCTCCATTAATGCTGAAAAAGGACATTAAATAGAAAGCAAACTGGTAACCATAACACTGTTATCCTCAAAGTGCTTTACCAAACCTTAAACTGCTTTATCCTCACAACACCCCTGTGAGGTAGGTAAGCAATATTCTCATGGCACAGAAAGAGAAATTGGCCCCAGAGTGACTTGACTTGGGTACATTTGCAAAAGGGCAGAGTCTTGCAATTTTCATTACCAACGACACAATCTGTCCATGAGAAAGCACCATGCTTTTATTTAAATGCTTTCTCTGACCCTTTTGTTAAAACAAGGAAAATGCTTAAAGACGTCACTCTGTAAAATCAATTTCCTGCGTTTGAAAAGAATACATTTTGCTGTTTCTGCCCCAGGGAATTGGAAGCACTGACCAGCTGGACAACATTTCCTTCAGTCTACTTCCGGAATCCTGCTTCTTCCTTATTGCCTACCATCCACTGAGGCTCTCCCAGGCTCCAAGCGTCCATCTCCAAGTTCCTGTTCACAAATGCTGCAGGATCCTTTCATGAGTCAGAATGAGCATGGATGAGCACACAGGCGCAGCAGGGGGTCTCTGCATTCCTTCCCTTCAGTCGCCACCTGAAATACCTTGTGGGAACAAATAAGGCCAGCAGGGTTGGCCTTGCTACACACAATCAGACAAACTCAAAAGAACTATTACTGACTTTCAGAGTGTGGCTGGTTGATCCTTTGCACCGAATAGCATTAACCTTGCAGACCAGACTCAGAACAGGTGGGAATGGAGTCAGACCAGGGCTCCATGGACAAGGGCAGAAGAACTTGGCAGCAGTACCCAAGACCTGCCCTTGAGAGCACTCTATTCCTCTGGGGCAGTCTCAGAAAGTGACTTTTCTTTCTTTTTGTAATTTTTGGTGAGAATTTCTGTAGCAGAATAGACCTAGCCAGGACCAGGTGGACTGATTCATGGGAACTGGAACTTCTATAGCTTTCTTTTGCAAGACGGTTCTTAGAACCAGTTTAGAATTGGTATCATGGCAGCACCCCTGAGTGCTAATATCCTCCATGGCTCCCACCTGCTCTCACTCTGGGTTGGGTCCTAAGAACAGTGATGTTCTTAAGATGGGTCTGTTTTTTTGTTCCAAGTATATCTTGGTATTTCAAATGATAACAGTCAAACCATAGTAAAAAGAAAAAAGAAAAATATAGATGGGGGCAGGAAAAGAAATTGAACTTAACTTTTACAATTCAAATTGTGAGGGGGAAAAATATCTCAATTTAGAAAACGATACAGAAAGGAAAAAAAGACTGCAACTGCATGCAACTCANGACTGCAACTGCATGCTACTCTCCAGCCCTGTGGATCTCTTAGGTTCTGCCTNCAGGTTCCAAGCAAAGCACACCAGGGAGTGGTGAAGACCCACTATGTGCACAAGCATTTGTAGCTGACAAGATAGGTGTTGGAAAAGCACAGTTGGACTTTCCATCCTCTGCAGGGGGGTCAGGGGAGATGAGTCCATTTGAGAAGGGAAACCTCAAGGCTTTGAACAAAGGCAAGAGAGACTTCCCAAAGAGCTCTGGCCACCTCCCACACCATCTCCAGACCCTCTCTGCTCATCCCACCTCGTGTCTGTCAGACACCCAGTGAATATCCATTTCCAGAAGCAGGCTCCCCTGTATTTTCCTTGGTCTTTCAGGAAAAACTTACATATGGGACTTAAGAATTGACAAATGCCCAGCAGGAGTCATGTGACCAGATGTTACTATGCTGAATTAACAGTGCTGTCATATATCTGACTACTCCAGGGCTCAATCCCTGTCCACATGTCCTTCTTGCTTCCCTCCTGGGCTTCTGGGTGCTGAATGTATCTGAAACCTCNTCTTTTTCCATACTTCTAGTTCCCAAGAAGTGGGGTCACCCTTCTTCCTATGAGATGCTTTCACTACGGGCAGCATTGCCTGAATCATCAGAGCATCCCTGAGCAGGAGGGAAAGGTGGCTTGCTCTTTGGCCACTTTACTGATGGAGAAAACAAGGCATCAGGAGGTGAAGTGCTTTATCCATGATCACAGTGGAGCCCTGAATCAGCCCGTGGCCCTTCTTGGTCTTTCTGGATTTAGGCAGAGCACCTAGGAAGTGTGAAGCCAAAATGAGTCTCCAAGCCTGAGGTCCCCAGGGCTACATTGAAGATGGACCAGAGTCAGATGGCTGACTGCTAGTCTGTATCCGCAGTGACAGATGGCCAAAGGTTAGAGACAGGTGCTCTCCCGGTTATCAACCAGCACTGTACCNAAAGAGAAGTCATAAATATCTTTTCTCCCTTAACCTGAGGGTGATGTTCTAGAAGCTACCCTCCCAGAAGGCTGAAACATAGCTTGTTGACTGACTTCAGTTTGAGGAGTGGGTTAGGGACTCCTGCTGGGGACCAGCCAGGACAGCATCTCCTACTTAGGCATTCACATTTTTCTTCATGCAATGAGCATCCCAGGGCAGGTGTCCCTAGGTCCTGCCTGCTCCTGTCCCTGTGGTCTATTCTTAGCCCTTGACACAGGTGCTGGCCTGGAGAAGGAGAATCTCCTGTAGAGGCAGTCTGTCTGCTGCTCTGGAACCATCATTAATGGCACTCATGACCTTTGGCTCCAGAACACTCCTGCTGTGTCCTGCCAGTCACTGCAAAGAAAGGTACAGAGAGAAAGAAGACGATGCCTGGGAACTGAGTAAGGCAGAAAGAGCCAGGTGGGCAGAGGAGAAAGAAAGCTGGGACTAGGTCAAGTCAGTATCTTCCCATATTCAGCCAGTAGCGACAGATGCAGCATTCAGAGTGAGAAACAGAAACCTTTAGAACAGCCAGAATTGGGGGGGTGAGGCAAACTTGGTCACTGAATCTTCTTTCCCTCAGGGAAAGACTTAGAGAAAAACCTATAAGAAAATGGGNTTGCCTTTTACAGTGTTTACACATTTCAAAGTTGAGACAGGCATGTGTTGACTTAGGATGCTCTTATGAGCTGATAAGGCTTGTAGCCCGCAGTTGGATGACCATTACCAATGCCACATTCCAGAGGCCGGGCTGTAGATGAGAAAGGAAGGCTGCCCAAACTGGGATAGAACTCAGTATGAGGACAGGAGCTAGGGTAAGGACATACTTGAACCTGGAGGAGGCTCCCATAATGCCCATCTCATGTCTAGCTGGACCTTGATGAAAGGACCAAAGGCTGGGCCTACCTTCCTTTCTGCAGGAACCGATGTTGTGTCTTGAGAAGAGGGAGCCCAGGGATCAGCAGGCGTTTGATCTGCAGTGCCTAGAACTGCTCCCTGGGAGGCTGGTTGGGTACTTGAGGAAGTTGACTCCTCAGAGTCCTCTCCTTCTCCTATGTATTGTCTTTCCCAGGATCCCCTGGGGCATGCTCAGATTTCCCTCNCAGTTTTCCAAGTGGATNCTTGNAATTACACTGACCTCTCTTCCCTTTACAGCCAAATCTGGTGTGGTTATTTTAGGATTTACCAATTGCTATGCAGAGAGATGCAAGATGACCCATCTACAACCACTTGGCCCAAGACTTAGCACTGCAGAGTAATGGATACACCCTAACCTTATTCTCACCTAGACTCCTTCTCCACACCAGGGGCCCAAACATGCACACAGCAGCCATCTTGCTCTGCTCCAAAGTCATGGGTAGAGAAAATTTTTCTCAGGTCCAGAAGCATCAAGGCTTAGGGCTCATGAGAGACCCAGTTAGTGAGGCATGGAATAGACAAGGGGAAAAGAAATCAAGAGTACTTTTTGGGGTGTGAGGAACTACAAAGGGAGCTCAGATGCTAGCAAGGAAGGGGCACCTGACCTTCCCAGAGCTTCTCAGAAGGAGACAAACATCTGGGTGGTAACAACAGATCAGGCTAGAGGAAGAATGGAGAAAGTGATATGATTTGGTGCTTTAAAAAATACCGTATGTTTTTCTGGGAATTGGATTTGTATTGGGTCTGAAGCCTGTAGCATGAAAGGTCATATGACCAGGACAGTTGTCCTTGGCACCAGACAGGATCTTCCCTTTTTATCCACCTAGGGGTCGCTGCTGTTGAAAGGCCACAGGGACCACAAAGAATTGGGTGTTTCTGTGTCTATGGAGTAGGATACAGAGTCCTCCAGGCCACAGGGAGACTGTCTCTTCCCTTGATTAGGACACTTAGGAAAGGTGGAGCCTGCTGTCTCCCGGCCCCCAATCTACTTGGGCTTTGTGTATCCCTCCTAACATCCCTGGTTCCAATCATGGGACAAGTCTGACCTGCAGGGAGCCACTTTGTAGAGATAAGACTGTGTTTGAGATGTCAGGAATTCTAGGGCACAGGAGTCAATGGGAGCAGGTTTGATGGGTTTAGATCCCCTTAACTCCCCTCTCATGTCCTTGAGAGGCCTGAAGACTCCCAAGGCAGATACACCCAAGCTTACAGGGTAGAGGGGAGGCTTGCAGAAACAATGTCCACAAAACCAGTCTCACTGCACTGATAGGTCCATATTTCTTAGAACACAAGAAACAGCCAATTGTTCTGTGTGCTCAGAGGAGTGAAATATGGAGGTCTATAGGCCTAATCTCTGGTGGAGGACAGTATGAAAAGAAAGAACAAGATGCCAACAGGCTTACCTACCAAAGCTAAATATTAGGAGTTGGTTATTTGCCACCAAGAGGTCCAGAGGTGCAGAGAAATAGGTGCAGAGATTTCTTTTGTAAGCATTATAGGTCATAGATGGGGAAAACTTAGATTTGTTAACTCATGAAAGGAAAAGTTGTCGGGGCCCCAGACACCTGTCAGTCTGAAAGCAGATTGCCAGGGGAGTGAGGACACTATGCCTCAGTGCAGTGGTCCTGCTGTGGGGTGCCGAGGTCATCTGGGAGGAGGGCACTGAGAACGTGTGAAGTCCATTAGTGACACTTGGGAGTCAGCCAGCCACCAATAGCCTTTGAAGGGGAAGGACACTAGAAGACTTCATGGGAAGTAATGCCCAAGAACAAAGGAGACCAGAAATGGGCTCTGTAAGATGGGGAGGGCGATGCTGCCAGAGGAAATAGATCTCAGTCCTTGCTTCCNGTTGCTTTGTTCGCTGCTTCTTGGCTCACTTTTCTCCCTTTTCTGATCTCTCTGGTCTTCCTGGCTACTGCCCACAGATGCACATTTTCAATTGCTTATTGGGAAAGGTAAGGCATGATGGAGGTGTTTGACAGAGGGACAAGAATGCTACTACAGAAGGAAAGGAGCCCAAACCCACCAAGGCTAAAGCAAGGGGCTGGTGAGACACCACGACCTCCTCCTCNTCCTTCACGTCCCAGGGCTAAGGCTTCCCTATACTGGAAACTGTTTCCCAACTTTGGATGCTCCCAGCCCACATCCACAATTTCTAAGTTTTGTGTAAACATGAACACATGTGCTTATGCATGTGTGCCAAAGATAGAGTGGTCACACAGAGGTGGCAGGTGACTAAAGCCAATGGTGGAATCAAAGAGCAAGAGATAAAATGAAAACGTTTCCAAGACTAGACAGACAAATGGAGTGGCAGAGGTCCGGAGGGCACATGTGGCACTGAACAGCTTCANGGAAGCTATTCCAGTGGCACACAGAGCCCCAGACCTGAGGCAAACAAGAGTTGGGATCAGAGCTGGCCAAAGGAATGCCCTGTCACCCCACAAATGGACTCTTCTTCCCCAATCTGAGCAGAGCATGGGCTGGAGCTTGGGGACAGAGCCCCAGCAGGTGCAGAAGGATAGAGTGAACAGGNCTTGTAGGGAGCTCCTTTTGGTCACTGCTCTCACACACAGCTCCAAGCAGTCCCTCTCTCCCTGGCTTGCTCCCTGTCAGGCAGAGGCAGCCCAGCTGGTCTTCACCTCAGCCCAAGTGTGCTCTGTTGTATCCTGCTTCCCAGGGCAGGGACCAGGTAGACCCCCCCCCCGAGACCCCATATTAGGGAGGTCCTGCAAAGTTGTGGCAACACATGAGATAGGGGGCTGGGACAAAGGAGGGAGCATTAGTTTCACAACTAATATATGTTTTAAGGTTTAAAAGCGACAAAAAGAAGATGAAGGGGTGACAAGAAGGGACTTTTTTGAATAGTTATTTAAAATAAAATTTTAAAAATTCATCAAACGTAAAAAAAATTCCTCAGTTTTTGAACTTCTCTTAAGTATAGCTCAGTGTGAGGTCTTGCACCCTGAACAGTTACATCCAGAATTAAAAAGCAGTCACATCCACAGACAACAAAGACTAACATTATGGACTTAAAAATACTGTGTATGTATAGATAGATATATATATATTTACACATATATATCTTTTGCAGAGATATTTTTCTTTTTATGATTTTCTTTTTTCTTTTCTTTCATTTTTTTATATGCCCAAGTAGAGATAGAATGATATCGAAATAATANCCTAAAACAGAAATAATCTTTAAAGGAACAGTACCTTCCAAAAACAAATGAAAAATTGTACAAATGGTCAAACATACTTGTGACACCTCCAGAAATTCACCTTGGTAGAGTGAGAAAATAAACAGCGAATTCAAGTCCTCCCCAAAGCCACAGGGCCTGAAAGAACAGCCTCTGCTGCTGGGTGGGGACTTGCTCTCCAGGTGGATGGCCACACACAGATGCCACTCCCTCCCCTTCCATCCAGCCCCTCACAGTTCCCTCTCCCAGTTACCGCAGCATCTGCCTCACTTCAGTTTTGTGTATTTCTGGCAAGACCTTGCAGCAGGTGTACACACACACACACACACACACACACACACACACACACACACACACACACACAGAGTTCACTCACCCCAAATGCACCAGGCTGAATGAGTCTCAGCCAACCACATTGACAGAAGCACCAGTCTGTGAAATGGGTTGGTTAATACGAGTTGACTTTTTTATAGATAGATATTCTAGTGTTCCTCTTTATGTTATTTTTCAAAAGCACAAATGAAAAATGAAAAATTCTTTCCAGATCAATTTAAGGCTTCCCATCAAATGAAAAGAGAAGAGGCCTCCCACACTGTCACACGTGACACACACACACACCCTTCTCAGCCTTAAAGTGACCGAAGAGATCACTGTCACCAGTCACGGACTAAGTATTGTGCCTTTAAATTGATGTCATTCTTTTTGCTACCATGCTGAGTTTTATCATTACTGATTCTCTTTGATGGTGTTTATGGACATTTCCTTTGATCTGCTTTTAGAATTTACCAAATTGGGTGTTTTGGGGGTTTCATTCTTGTTTTTGTTTTTGTTTTTGTTTTTGCACAGGAAAACAATGCAATTCTTGCTAGGCAAATGTTAGAATGGCACATAGTCAGCCTTCGAGTAGCTTTTCCGGCCAGTGGAGATCCAAGTAGCCCTTTAGCTTCTAGAAGGCTTTGCAAAATGGGGAAGGGGCAAGAGAAACTGAAGAAAGAGAAGGGTTTCTATGCCTTTGCTTTTGGTCAACTTGTTTGTTTTTGTTTGTTTGTTTTTCAATACAAATCATTAGATAGGAAGGATTGTTTTGGTATGGTATCTGGTTGTTGTTTTAATTTGTTTGCTTTGTTGGTAGATTTTGTTTCATTTGATTATTTAATTTTTTTCTCTCCTGGTGCAAAAGTTACCAGAGAGCTTTGTGTGAGAAAACATGACAGTACCTAAAGAAACTCAGCACCTAAGGGCATAAGGCAGTTGAAGGTTTTTGTTTGTTTGTTTTGTTTTGTTTTGTTTTGTTCTCTCAATCAGCACCAATCCCATAAATGATCTACACTTGGTGTAAAGTAGAAAACTTTTTTTGTTTCTTTTGGAGAGGAGGTAGCTCCCCCTTCTCCACCCTAGGAACTGTAGTGTGGGATTATTTTTTTTCCAATACTGTTTCTTATGTGTAAAAAACAAAAGAAAGGTTTTCTTTTTGTTTTTACTTACAAAACATAGAGAATATCTTTGTGTACATATAGTGACTGGAAAGAAAGCTTATCTGAAGGGGATGTGACTTATTGATCTTTTTGTAGTGTTGTTGTTGGTGGTGGTGGTGGCGGTGGTGGTGGTGGTGGTGGTTGTGGTGGTGGTTCTGTGTATTGGGGGAAGGGAGGGTTATATTTCTTGCAGGCGGCGTTGACCGCAACCAAACTTAAGGTCCCTTTCTCAAACTGGGTCAAGGTGTTCTAGAGTGAAGACTCATACTGCAGCAGCTCATAGAGCAGAGGCCCATCTCGGTAGCGAATGCCCACTGCAGTGGGGGTGACGTACTGCAGGATGTTAATAGTCCTCCGCAGCCTCCTGTCTACAAAGTGTGCATCCCAGGCTGGGTACCGCTTTCTTGGCATGTCAATCTTAATCAGGGGCCCTTCTGGGTAAGGACGCCCTGACGGGGTGGAGGGCCCCATGGGTCTCACTTGGAATACAGGCAGGCAAGTGTCAGCCGTGAGGTCCTCCTGCTGTTCCGTCACGGCTCTGGTGGGAGTGACCTGGGTCCCCCGGTACCCAGGGGTCTGAGGTGCCATAGGCTCAACATCGGGGGGCAAAGGGATGCCCCAGAGCAGCTCGGCACAACAGGAGCTGGCAAAGACCTTAGCCCGCGGCCCCATGGGATGCAACACGCCATAGTATAAGAGCATGAGCGCAATCCCAGCCACAAAGCTAACGAAGACACAACACAGTGCTGGCACGGCATAGGAGTCAGTGTTCTCCGGGTTTCTGTAAAAATACCAAAGGAACGTCAAGGCAGCATTCTCGGTCAAGACTATCGTATAGTATGCGAACATTCGGTATCGAGTCCGCCCTTCCTTGACGTTAAACCAGCAGAAAATGTACACGATCCCTACCACCATGTTGAAGAGGATCTCCTCCCACTTGGACATGCAGAAGTCTGTCCCTCCATGGATGATCCAGAAGGCCATGGCGCACCAATGNACCACCACGAAGATCCCGAAATACAGCTGGAAGATGGAAGCAAAGAGGGCGAAAGAGATAACTCGGGATGAGATGGTGAAGAGGCGCCAGAAGAGGTGGATGAGGGCCCCTCTGTAACTCATGCTCTTCTTGTCGTCCCTGGAGTCCCGCAGCAGCTTGTGATAGGAGGCTAGCACCCAAGCCAGGGACATCAGGGAAGTCACAGAGGAGACACCTGCCAAAAAGACACAAACCCACACAGTTAAAACCTCGGAGAGCTACTGTGGACACAGTGGAACTCCTGGCTGAGGAGACGCCCCCACACACACACACAATCTAGAGGAGGAAGGAGAGAGAAAATCAGGCACTGGACGAGAGTCCCAGCTGCTTCCTACACTGACAGCTGTGGGTAGGTCTGAAGTCGGTTTCAACAACCCTGTTTGCAATTTGAGAGTCTTGAGGCTCGGGAGCAGAGTGGAGAGGCCCTGCTTGGCCTGGAGTTGGGAAATGGGGCAACATCTGTGAAGAGTGAGCCCACTCACTCTCTACATTAAGAGTCCTTGTTGCATGTGGATGCATGGCCAGCATGGGTATCGCAAGAACCTACAGAAGTGAGCTTGGGTTTGTGGACGCCTCCTGACAACCGCCCTAGCTCAAGCTCCTCCCTCAATCATTCTTTCTGTGNAAGTGCTGGGTGGCTCCTCAAGGTCTCAAATGCCCTTTTCTGGACCTTCTTCCACTCTGCCTTCTCCTTAACCAGCCATCTAAAGCCATCATAGGATGTCCTTGCCTCTCTGCTGGCCACCTNTGCACACATGCTTCTTGCTTTCTCAGCAGCCCTTGCCCAGGTCCTCTGGAGGTCTTCCCTTGCCATGTTGTCCTCCCTCCTCTGGTCTCCCAGGTTAGAAGCGACTACTCCTGCTTCAGAAGTACTCCTTCCCCTCATGGGTTTGGCGATGTTTTCTGGGGGCCTCTGTGATTCATCCCCCAGCAAATCCTCCAACCTCAGAGACTCTGGGAGCTCGGATGTCTCTGACCCCTGGAAGCACTCAAAGTTCTCAAAAGCAATTTTCTTTCTAACATTGCTTAATTGATGTTTGTGAACAAATCAAATGAAATGGCAATGATGGCTACTGGTTATGATCCAATCCACCTGTGAACAAGTAGTCATCCACCAAGTATGGCTGCATAATGTCCCCTCACACAGGACTCCTCCATCGTCCCTGAATTCCTCATGCATAGTCCAAGTGAGCATTTAGCACCCCCTTGTGTGGTCCTTCCTAAAATTCAGAATTAAATGCAACTGGAGGCCTGGCTATCATCTCATTGATGGCCTCCTTAACAAACTGTGTAATCTCACAAGTGTGCCTCTCCTATTGCCATCTTCCAAGCCAAAATCAGTGCTGCGCTACTCATTAGCGTTAAAGNCAGATCCAGGCATTCAAGGGACCAAGAAAGATGCCTCAGACCCTTCACTTGAGTCCCTGCACACTACCTCACAATGATCCAAATTTCAAGGAGGAACCAAAGTCCTTCTGCTTGCTGGATCCAGAATTATGATCCTGCCCATCTCAGGAATCTCCCTCCTTCCCTTCTCTCTGGGTCTCAGACAGTAAAATAGTGTGTCAGGAGCCATAGCAAACCCAGCATGTGGGCAGCACACAGAGAGCATTGAACATCTGGATGTTTGACTGCCACCAGGAGCATATGCTGCTGCTCAAATCAATGACGACACAAAACAAACAAGAGGGATGAGGCATGAACCCAACTTCTCCATGGAAACCANTCAAAAAATATCTTGAGAGCAGTGATGGTGGATGTTCATCCAACATATCTGGAAAGTTCTATAACGAATACTTGAATGCCCTACCTGCTTGTCCTACACGCAAGGCCTGTATCCCAGAGACCACACATGGTTTGTGATCCGAACATTCGGAGTCTGGTTGTGTCCTGGCTGCTGGGTTGAAGTAGGAAGAGCAGGTCCTCATAGGATTCACTGAACTTGGGTGTNGGTTTCCAGAGGGCAGGGAGCAGGAAGTCACACCATGGTAGCTTNTGTCAGACTTAGTTCCTGGGACACTCTCAGGAAGTGAGATCCTTTCAAGCATCCTTGTGACTTCACTACCACCTGACTAGCCAGCCTTCTCCCTTCCTCCCTCCCTCCCCTCTTTCCTTCCTTGTATTGGGGTATTTCTAAGTAACCTAGGTTGGTCTCAAACTCACTACTGTAGCTCAGGTTAGCCTGAAAATCTGAATCATCCTGCCTCAATCTCCAGAGTTCTAAAAACTGAACTCACTTATTTTTGTTTGTGTGCATGCACGTGTGTGTGTACATATATTCATGTCTCTCTGTGTATAGGTATGCACAGATATGTGCNCAAGCATGTAGAGACCAGAGGTCAATGTCTGGTGTCATTCCTTAGGAGCTGTATGTTTTGAGACAAGCCTCTCACTGGGACCTGGGGTTACCAAGAAGACTGGGCTGGCTGGCTAGTGACTTTCAGGGGTACACTTGTCTCTACACCCCCAACACTGGGATTACAAGGCTTTTTATGTGATGCTGAGGATCAAATTGATGTCCTCATGCTTGCATGGTAAACACTTGATTGACTGAACCATCTTCCCAGCCCCAAACTCACTCCTTCCTTCCTTCCTTCCTTCCTTCCTTCCTTCCTTCCTTCCTT
>LZPO01055223.1:19748-35166 GCA_001675575.1 Neotoma lepida
GCTAGGTTGGCTATTCAGGGAACTTCCGGTCTTTGCTTCTTCTATCTTGGAAGTACAAGTGATTTACAAGCAATCACTACTGCGCCCAGCCTGTTAATATAGGTGCTGGAGCTCAAACATGACTTGCTGGGCCATCCCACCAACCTTGACTTCTACTTTTGAGTGAAGAAAAGCTGTCTTACCAACTCCTACAGGCTCTGTGCCAGCAGAGTAGTGCCCAACACGATTCTTGAGCAAATGTCTTACACACACTGTTTCATAAGCAAAGCCAGAAATGCAAATTCTGATAACAAAGCCACTGATTCCCTGGCCAAGGTGAATGGACACCTGGAATTCTCCAAGATTAGTGGGCACAGTTGTCTTAATTGCTCACTTAAATCTACCTTCCCCACAATTTCAGTTTCCTGTGACTGATGGAACAAAGGACCACATGTGTACTGGCAGAAAACAAGCACATTTATTTCTGCACAGTTCTGGAGGTCAGGGTCTGATTTCGGAAGTGTTGGCAGGGCCGAGTGCCAGCTGGAGGCTCCAGGGAGAATCTGCTTCCTTGCCTCTCAACTTCTGGAGCTGCCCACATCCCTTGGCTGCTGGCCCCTTTCTCTGTCTTCAAATTCAGCGATGTGGCATCTTCATGACTTTCTTTCAGCTTTCACTGACACATTCCTCTCTGTCCCGCTGGCCTGCCTCCCTCCCATCAGGTACAACCAGGTGATCAGATTCAAGCCCATTTTGCACNAAACGTGACAGCTATAGGTTCAACATTAGGAGGCAGACCCCAGTGGCAAACCACATCAGCCAATATTTATCAGCACCCTCTAATAGCCAGACAGTTATCCCCACTGGGGTGATTTTGTCCCATACTAGGTGTCCGGTAGTGTCTGGAGGATAGTTTTGGTTCTTATAACTCAGGATACAGGTGTTGCTGCCACCTGGTAGATGGAGACTAGAGAGGCTTCCAAATACCCTGCAATGAACAAGGCAGCCCCTGATGAAGAATCATCTGCCCCTAGATCTAACCACACTGAGATTGAGATCTGATAATAGACTTTCCTATATCCTTCCATGTTCTATGAAAGTCAAACAAATGGCACCTGGCACCTCTCTGTGGTGGGACACCAGGGCACTACAAATTGTCTCTTGGCTCTGATAAAGAATGCAGATTCCTCTGATGGTAATTTGTTTTGGTTCTGGTTTTTGAGACAGGGTCTCTCTACATAGTCCTGGCTGTCCTGGAACTCATTATGTAGCCCAGGCTGGCTTCAAACTCACAGAGATCCACCTGCCTCTGCCTCCCAACTGCCGGGATTAAAGGCATGTGCCACCACTGCCCAGTGATTTCTCCTCTTTTCCTTCTTTTTGCTCTGATAGCAAAATTGATTATCAACCGGATGAGACTTAAAAATCACCATGGAAGGAGGGCACTGTGCGTGTCTGTGAGAGAGTTTCTGGATGGAGTTAACTGAAGTGGGAAAGCCCATCCCCAGTGAGCAGCACCATGTTACAGGCTGAGGTCCCAGACTGAATAAAAAGGAGAAAATGAGCTGATTGTCAGTATTCATCTCTCTCTACTTCCTTACAGCAGATGTAATGACTGCCACCTCCGCCACCATGCCTTCCCCACCATGGTGGACTCTACTCTCAAACTGTGAGCCAGAGCCAGCCCTTCCTTCCTCAAGCAGCCTTTGTCAGGTATTTGGTCACAGCAAACAGAAAAACAACTAATAACATTCCTAGGGAAGAGCCATAGCCCTGTCTTAGCCACAGACCACTCATTGCATTTTTCCTATGGCTAACAAAGTCAGGGGAGGTGAGAAACACCCATGGAGCTCTTCTGGGCACTGGGGCTCATCAAGTTGCCCAGAGGGCCACCCTAGGAACATGGTGCACCCCAGGGAGGGAGCGGCTCTCCCCTCAATCAGGTAACAGCATTTAAAGCACCCAGCAGAAGAGCTAGATGCACCTTCTGTTTCCCTGGACTCTCCCTCCTAAGACGTCAGAAATATCAAAATACCATCTCCACAGCCAGCCGGATAAAGGCAAGCCTCAGAGACTCTAAAATAAATGTCAGCTACTCAGCTGCATGGTCANGGCTTGTGGGAACCTGGATCTGCTTGGCTGGAACACATGAAGGAGGCCCTCTTCATCTGTCCTCTCTGAGGATCTAGCAAACCCCTTCTCACTGAGCAAAGAACTAGACCATACCCAATCCCCCGTGTGCTCCCAAACATGATGGCATCTGAATGGAGTCTGAGAGATGTCCTGGAAGGAACATGGGCTCTGCCACAGATATCTAGCTTGGGTAAAGCCTATAGCCTCAGGCAATGAAGCTAAGACTTAATTTATCTTCTGTGAGTCAGGGGTAAAATTACAGACCTTGAATATACAATGAATAATGAATCTTTCCTTTTATATAACTGTGCGTACATATATATATANANATATATATACTATTTCTACATACATACACACACATATATATAGCATGCATAAATATACAAACCAAATATATATAGAATGCTTATAAAGAGTATAAGCATATGTTGTCTTCATATATATATATATATATATATCTTCCATATGTTCTTGAAGTTATATTCATGTACCTATTTATTTTTGCCTGTATCCACTAGAATGTGAGCCCTCAGAGACTAGAGACCTCACTGCTTTGCCCATCACAGTACCCTGAGCCCAGTACTGGGAAGTCTTTATCCCCTTGGCGTCCTCTGTGAGTGACTGCAGAGAACATTATTCCTGATACAGAAAGGCAGGAACACAGCTTAGAGAGAGGCTGGGTGTTGAGAACCATTTTTGCCCTGGGACCTAAGTCCTTGACACCAAGAGCCCTGGAAAAACTAGGTATGCCTTTGATGGCACAGTATCAACACCAGCCATTGCACTGGGTGCTTCTTTGGTATNAAGAGTAGACAGAGGATAGAAGGGTTTAGCTGCAGTTTGCAAAGGACCACTGAGAGTGATGGAAGGACCCCCTGAGGAACTAAACAAGATCAGTGCTACACATCAGATGTGTGCATCTGGCCTCACAGTTGAGTAGCCCCACAGCCCCCATCTTGAAGACTTTCCCCACTTCCTCCTCCTTAGCACCAGAGAAGGCCAGAGTGCAGAGACACTTTGGGAATCTCTGCTGCCCTCACTCCCATGGGTNATGCCCAAAGGAGAGCTGAGAGTCTGCCTGGCACCCCTCCCAGTGGCCAGTCCAATGGATCTCACTAGTAGTACTCCTTGTCTTCTCTATGTGGGCTTCCACCACAGAGCTGAGCTGTGCAAGCACAGCTTCCCACCTGCCCCATGAGGATCCTGCGGTGCTAGGGACATAGACTGAGGTGACCCCATTCTTTCTGGCCTTTGCTGTTAGGGGTCCAATTGCATTTCAGGTACTGGAGGCCCCCTTGCACTCGGGCCTCAGCCCTGGATCCTCCTGAATTCCACCACACATTTTCCCGTGTTTACTGAAGTTCTCTCTCTTGTACTTCTTGTCTCCAAGGTGACCTCATGAGCTTCCCTCGCCACCCCACTAAAAGCTGCTGCCCTTTCTGGCTTTCTTTCTGGCTTCATTGATCTCTTTCAGGCTCCTATCACTCCCTAAGAGAGAAAATTCAGTATTTGCTTTTATCATTTGTTTTCATGACTCTCTGGCTTCATGAAGGGATGGGGGGTGAGTCTGTTCTGATTCTTGATGTATCTGTCCCCAGCTCTCACATCATGCCAGGCATACAGTAGGTGATTAATAACTACCCCTTCCCCCAAGGGAAGGAATGAAGGTCCAGTTGCAGTTGCTGCTCAGGTTTCTGACCTTGCTGCCCTCTGCACCTTCTCCCAGAATCCTCTTTGATCCTGATCTGGATCGGGAAGCCTAGGCCAGCAAGACTCCATCCCAGTGTCTGACACAAAAACACATCGAAATGGCCAAAGACCATTTTATCTGCATTGATCAGCAAGATAAATTTAGCTTGCCTTTCTTTGATTTTTCTTTAAGTCTCTCTCCTCAGTCATCAAGAGTAACCAGAGCTGAAAAGGCTACCCCGAGGCAGGGGACACAGGAGAGGTCTGTCCAATTGCTACATGTTCTGTTTAACAGCACAGAGACTTACTTCCTTGTGGCTTTAGACAATGAGGTATTTGGAGCTAGAAGTGTGGAGAGCTGGAGTTTCAGGGCCATCGGATCCTGTGTGTAGACACCAAGCAGAAGTGTCATGACATGACAACAAAAAGAGAATGGGAAAGGAGTTGGAGAGAGGCCATCCTGGGGACACCACAGTGGCCATGCCTGGCCACATCGCTTTGCTGTGCTGCTCCATTCCAGTGATGCATAAAGAGGTATCCAGAGGGGCCAACAGAACNTTACATCTCTTTCTTTAGTAGAGACGAAGACAGGATGCAATGGGCAGTCAAGGAGTTAAGCTTCTCTATGGAAGACCTATGTACTGCTCATCTGTGATCCCACTGTTTCCTGGGAATGGCTGACCAGTGCTAATGAGTCAGAGAGCAGGGTTTCACTCCACTGAAGGCCTGTCAGGCCTGTCAGGCAGCCCTGGCACAGACAACAGTGACTCAGCATGGCGAGTGATGGTTCAATTGTTGGATGCAATGAGATGGACGTTTCAATAACAATTTTTACTTATTGTTTCCAAGGAGCCAAAGCAGGAAGTTCATAGATCTGGTCTATGAAGACCTGTGACCTTCAGCTCCCATGGCCAAGTCATAGTCACTTTCCAGCTTCACTCTATGTTAACCAAGGGGATGAACAAATGGTTTGAATATGTCTTTGGAAAATTCATATTGAAAACTTAATCTTCAAATGTATATATTAATAGCATTGAGAAGTGGAGTCTGTAGGAGGGGGTCATTGGGGATGGATGAGATCATGAGGCTGGAGCCCCCATGATAGTATGAGTGAATTTATAAGGAGACCCAAGCTATCCTGTGTTGTAACATGACGTCATAAGAAGACCTCTACCATGTATTAGCACCATGTTCTGGACACCAAGCCTCCAGAAATAAATCTCTATTAAGGATTTGAGCCAGTGCCTGTATGAACCAGACTAGAAAGAGACTGGAAAGCATTTCTTACATAGGAAGAAAGAACTCCAGGAAGAAAGAAATGAAGTGCTCCATGGATGCCCCAGCCAAGAGCCAGGCCCCAGCCTTTCACCACCTGTAGACCAGCATCAGGGAGCTTCAATCTCTCCTGAGGAGAGGTTTGGCCAGGAGGACAGAGAAGGGGAAACTGAGTTTTCTTGTATGGCACTCTTTGTCCCCACCAGAGGAAGAAAGGCTCATTCATTGGGCTGACAGCTGGAGAGAAAGGCAGGGCATTTTGGCTTAGCAGGACAGCCCAAAGGGAATGGACACTTGCCTTTCTGGGTGGTTCTGATGCTAGCAGAGCTCTTGCTATATGTTAAGCCAAGGTGAAGCTAAGGTTCAAGTTTCGGCAGTGTGCATACATGTGTAATGTGTGCACACAGAGACCAGAGGAGGACATTGGATGTCCTGCTCCATCACTATCCCTTTCCTTCACTTGAGACAGGGTCTCTCGTTGAACCTGGAGCTCAGCTGGAGGCCAGTATGCCCAGTGAGCCTCTTGTCTCCACCCCCCATGGCACTGATGTTACATGTGGCCATGCCCAGCTTTTTAAACGAGTACTAAAGAAGGAGCTCAGGTCCTCGTGCCTGCACAGCAAGCCCTCTNACCCACTGAGCCATCTCCCCAGAGTTTGATGTGAGCAGAGCCCACAACTGAAGAAGCCTGGAAGGAGAAACTAGCAGGGAGCTTTGACAGTTGAAACAGAAAGACATCAAATTGTATCTGAGATGAAATGTTTGCTTAAAGGAAAATCAATGCTTATGTGTGTTTCGTATTTCTTAGACTCTTATCTTTCTTGACTCATTCTGTTATACATTGTCTGGAGTTACCTCTGTTTATTTATTTGTGTGTGGGGAAGGAGGTNCATGCTTGCCACATCACACTTACGTAGAACCAAGGACAATGTGTGGAATCCCTTTAAGTGGATCTGGAGGATTGAACTCAGGTCACCAGGCTTGCACATCAAGCACCTTTACCTGCTGAACCATCTTCCCTGGCACAATCTGTGGAATGGGGGGTGAGGGTGGTAACTCCTTGGGCATGGTGTTTGGAGGTGCCCTACATGCCATGACACTTGTCTCAGGGCAGCAAGAAACATAAAAGTCCTTTGTGTGCATGGTCATTGCTGTGTGACCTTGGGCAGCTTCTTTTTTCTCTGCTTCATCTTCCTGTGTATGAAACAAGAGAACTGGACCCAATGGCTTCTGTGGCTACCATCTCCACCTCTATGCAGAGTCCCACTACTCCTGCCAAAGTGTTATAGCATGTCACTTAAGATAGCAAAGTCTGCTGGGCATGCTGTCACATGCCTGTTATCTCAGAACTGAGACAGAGTAGGAACAGGAGGATGACAGCAAGTTCAAGGTCAGACTGATGTACCTAGAGTTTCAGGTCAGCCAGTGCTACACAGAGAGACCCTGTCTCAATAAAACACAAAATAAACAAAAGCTCCATCCCTGGGTTGCCTTGGGAGATACTTTTCCTGGGAAGAAGCATGCCTCTGAGGTGCTCCCTGAGCACGACTGGTCTGTGACATGCCATNTAGTCCATTCTGGGGTTATAGGTCATTCTATCTTCAGGTTCCTACCCCATCCAGGGACGTCTACTCTTGCCCACTAGCTGACTGAGAGACTGGCAGAGCACATATAGCTCAGACCCAAGGGATTTACATCACACTAGACATGTGCAACAGCCAACTTCTCACTAACTGGTGCGACTCCTAGGATTGTTCTGTCTTCTTCACCTCTACATGGAAATGTTCAACTACATAATTCCTGAAATCATGGCATCTGGCACATAATGTCTGTGAATTTCTGTGGGGCCCTTTAGGCTCTTCCCCTGGAGCCTGCCTTCCACACCACTCCTCCTGCTCCACCGCCAAGTTCTGGCCATGCTGGGTGTTTTCACTTTCACTTCGTCACCACCATGGTCTTCCACAGAGGAAGTTTTTTCCTATCTCAGGGCCTTTGGACATGCTATTCCCAAAGCACGGAAGGCCATTTCTGTGCCTCTCTCCTTGTTGACAGCCAGCCTAAATGAGAGCCCTCAGTAAAGACTTTCTCTGACCCCTGCCTACAAGGGGCTCCCTCCAGCTGCATAGTTCAGGAGTCAGCAATGTGTTTGCATGTGACAAAGTTCTTCCGGAATCATGCCAGTCTATGATATTCAGCTATGTGCTGTGGTAGTGTATGTACAGCTCAACAAACCCAACACAACACCCCAAAGAGATTCTTATTTCCACCTTACAAATAAAGAAATATGGCTGGGAAATGAATTGTCCCACATTCTAAGTCTACATTGGCTCAGCTCAAGTTGTATGTGGCTCTCTGTCTTTCCCAGTAGCCCAGGCTGCTTTCCAAACCTGTCCTAACCCAGAATGCCTGCCAAGATGGCAGGAACCTGAACCAGCAAGGAGATGGCAACAGGCTTAGCATATTTCTAAATACCACCAGCATTAATGGCACAGAGAGGGGAGGAGCTATCCCACAGCCAACCAGAGGCAGGGCCAGTGGGCCAAGGAGCTCATGCGTAAAGCATTGAGTCCGTCAGCGAGTGGATCTACAGTAAAAACAACCAAATGACAAGGATCTGGAGGTATTATGACAGCCCAGGAGACCAAAGGCCACTGGCCAGAGAGAGCGAAGGCAAGTAGGGTGGGGCCTCTCCCCCAACTGTCNTGCTATCCCAGACCTTGGGGACTCTTGCAAGCTTCAGCAGTTAGGACCTCTGGGTCTAGTTCCTTCATCGGTGTCGCTGCTTGAATACACCTAACCATGAGACACTCACTACCTCTAGAGACAGTCTTTCCATGACTGGATGGAATGTTTCCTATTTCTCACTCATTGAAGGTATAACAGTTCCCCGGGAGTACACACTGGCATCTACACCATTTCTTCTTCCCCATCCCTCCAAATATTACNATTCACATATCCCAAGTCCCCTCATGCTAAATATCCCGTTTCTCCCTCCATGTGCNACCTCACGTCACTTCTCAACCGAGAGCCTGTTCTAGCACATCCCTGACTCCCTCCTATGTGCTCTGCAGCACTGTAGGCTAGGCTAGCCATCAGCTATAATAAATAAGAGCAGTGTGGTCTAACCTGGACACCCCTAACAGCCAAGAGCCTTCCTACCACTGAGCCTGCACGTCTGGACAATGCTCTGAGGCCCCATGGAGAATACCTGAAGCCACAGTGGAGAGCACAGGGTCCCTTTGTGTGTGCTCATTGGAGCACCCATCACTTCACCCGGTTGTTACAAATGAGCTGAGGCGTCTACGCACATTGGAAGCAAGATCCTGAAGTTTAAAATGTCCAAAACCAGAAGTAAGACCTGCCACGACTCAGTATTATTGGAACATGCTGTCTTTAGGCCTGATAACCCCATTCCACAGATGTGGAAACACCAGGGCCTAGGGCAATGCAAAGCCAAGGGGGCCTCACACTGATTAGATCGCCAGGACCCTGAGCTGCCGGGGGCAGGCTGGCTCTGCGGTCCAGAAGCGCGTGGAAAGCGATCTTATGAACAGAGTGCCTCAGGAGCAGGGATATTGGGGAAACACTTGTGCCCCTGTCATCTGCCAAGTGGGCTGGGTGGCTCTGGACATCTGAACTCAGAGTCAGGACCCCTAGGCCAAGTTAGGCAAATGAGGCGGTTGCAGCGGGGGTGGGGGTGGGGTGGGGTGGGGTGGGGGTGGGTGATGCCAGGGGAGTGGCCAGCAGGCACTCACAGGGCAGCGTCTCTGCGCTGTTCTTCTGGATCATTATGCAGAGCTGTAGCACCAGTTGGGGGGCGCTCTCCAGAAAGGTCTCCAGGAGGCGCAGCATGTTGACATCTGCATATTCGTACATCATAGCCCAGTAGAAGCGTCGCTGGTGTTCCTTCTGCCGCTGGCTCTGAATCCCCAGGTACATGGTGCGGATATACCTGTGGGGAGACATGGGACAGAGCACACGTGTGGGTGGGGATGGGGTTGCAGAAGGACCACAACCTGCTCCCTGCCTTGGCATTCCTTGACCTCCTACAGAAGTCCCCAGGGGCTTGGGTGGGATTTTGATTCAAAATGACAAAGTGGTGAGACATGGGAGTCCAGTCATGGGAGGGAGCTGGCCCAATGAGGGACCCCAGGCCAGTCCTCCCCATCCTGGCCTCTACTTATATATACAGGAAATGAAAGCGTCGCCTAAATGATGTCCCAGGCCCATCAGCTGAGCATTTCAGATGAGCTCAGAGGTCAGTGGGCTTCTTGGGGTACAGGATCAAGGTGGCGGTGGGAACATTCCAGTAGGGTTGGCATTTTTGTTTCTCCAGAGAGGGAAGGAACTGACTTGTGATGCTCCTAAGTGCCACTCTCTGGCTGGCCACACCCACATGGGGAAGAGGTAGGCATACTCCCATGGGGAACAGTTGGGCCTCAGAAAGGTTACCTCCCTCCCCTGCATGGGCTCAGATGGCTGAATGGAGGATCAAGCAGAAGTTGGCCCAAGGTCATTGGCCATCAAGGCCTGTAGGGAGCCTCTGTGCCTGGGAAGTCACAAATCCACTGACCCCACTCAGAGGGGCCAGGACNCCCAGACTCTGTGGGGAGCTGCAAAAGCCCAAGGAAGCAGATCTAGTTGGAGAGCCTGGCCTCACGGGTCAGCACTGGGAACTGTGTCATGTTGAAACAGTGACTCCAGTTCAGTGTGCCAGGCCCTCCTCTTCAGCGAGGATGCTTCACAGGGTGGGTAGTGAGCACATGTGTAGAGGGCACTCTTCCTGAGTCAGCCACACTGTCACCAGAACTTTCTGGAGCTGTGTCTCCACGGATTTGNTGGTCTACTAAGCCCAGCCCTCAGCCTGGGAGGCAAGCCATAGTCAGGCTCTGGGTAGGGCCCAGGATGTGGGAAGAGCCCAGAGTATGGGTAGACCTGTCTGGGTGGGGTCTTGTTCAAACACAAGGGTCAGAAGCAGAGCTCTGTAGGTCAGGACCAAGAGTGAAACCATCCACACAGTGACACACAGTCCTGAGCTGGAGCTATACAGATGGAGCACAGGGTTGAGATCCCTCTTCAGGCTGGGCGGCCCTCAGCACTGCCCACTCAAGCCTGCTGGATAGCCCTCTCTGTCCTCTCCATGCATCGACACTGGCACTTCCTCACTGGCACATGCTGCCCACTCCTGCTCCATAAGAAGCCCTCTTCACATGGCAGCCAGAGTGCTCTTGGAAGGTTCTAAAGTGCAGGCAGGGAGACCCCTTTGCCATCTGATTTCCCAGTGCTCAGAATAACCCCCAGCCCTCCTGGGGGCTTAGGGCCTCACCTCATCTCCAACGTCTCGCCCGAACTCTCGCTCTCTCAGATCTCTCTTTCTTATCAGTCTTTCTTGCTTCCACCTGGAGCACAGAAGCCCTGTGTGGGTAGGAACCTGCTGATGGCACCCTGCTACATCTTATTNCCTAGTGTGGCACCTATGGAAGAAGTAAGTGCATGCTGGGAATGCCTGTTCTCTAGGGCTGAGGACTCCAGGCAGGACCACATTCTCACATCTTAGTGGTAGACCCTAAGCATGCTGGAGACAAAAATGTGGTGGCTGATAAGAGGAATGATGCCCCCTCACGGCAGTGTAGGGGTGTCAACGGAAGACTGGACAGATGGGAACCACCCACACTTAAAGGCCAGACTGGAAAGTGCATGTTCGTAACACAGTTTAAAACTGTAAAGTGCTGCTATCTCTAGTTGCAAAATGGTGGACCACACTCCAGGACAGCAGTTATATGCAGAACTCAGAAGGATGAGGGCTTCCTCATAGATCCCTAAGAGACTTCATGGAGACTCAAGTGACTGTCCTGAACGGATCCCCCACTGGGGAAGTGGGGATAAACACCAGTTCCTTCATCTCTGCAGTGAGCAGAGACACGGTTTTGTAAGTCAGGATCAACAATGGAACCGTACACAAAATGGCTTGGGAGAATTAAGGTCACACTGCAGAGGACTCCATCAGGGAGGGACTTGGGGAAGGTTAGGGTATGCCAGGCCAGGTGTCTCAGCTGCCTTGTGAGCAGGCCTTCTTATCACCGCTTCAAAAGTGGGGAAACTGANGCTGAGGTGANGCTGAGTACTAACT
Source organism: Neotoma lepida (assembly GCA_001675575.1). Taxonomy (NCBI): domain Eukaryota; kingdom Metazoa; phylum Chordata; class Mammalia; order Rodentia; family Cricetidae; genus Neotoma; species Neotoma lepida. Next base: position 30,958 of record LZPO01055223.1, read on the forward strand.
TCTGGTTCTATCGTGGGCTTGCACTTCCTGTGCATGGCTGCTCTATGTNCAGAAGTACTGGGTGCTTCTGTAGATTTATACCATCAAGGAACCAGGGGAGAGCTTGGGAAAGGAAGGACACTGGAAAACANGGCCTATGTATCCAGCCAGGAGAGGAGGGAGGAGAGAGGGAGAGAGGAAGACAAGAAATGGAGATGGAGGGGGATAAGAAGAGAAGAAAAGAGAAAGAGAAGAGAGGGGCAGAGGAATTGGATAAAAAATGGAAGTGAAGGATGAAGGGTCAAAGTTTAGGAAGATGCCATTAGGTGGGACAGGGGGTGGTGACAGTCATAGTGGGCAGGGGAGGACCCAGTGAGGAGAGGCTGTCTTCCTAAGTGGAAGGGGATGGGGAAGCCCACCCCGAATGATGCTTTGGGAAGAACAGCTGCATGTCTGGCAGAGCTGTGGTACTGTATATTTCATCAGTCAGAAGTATCCCCTGACCCAAACTCAGCTCTACCCACATGCCCTGACNCNCACCAGAGACAGGCCACCACCCAGCTCTCTCAGTATATACTCAGACCACAGCTCTGCCTCTCTCAGAAGTGACCCATCTCCTGTAGTGACGAGTAGTAGAACTAAGCCTAGCCATCGTGGTCCCAGGGGGATGCCCATGCTTGCTTCACTCCTCTCCTGTATCAGAATTTCAAGGTACAAGAAGAAAGTACACACACACACACACCCCGCAGGGGGGCATAGGAGCAAAGCCAGAACCTGTCCCCTGCGACAGGGTACCTGGGTTTGGATGCCACACCTCCTGATCACCAGCACCACAAAGCCTCTACCCTGGAGTAAGAGCAAAGAGGGAAACAGAGCTTGGGACTTCCGGATATTCAGACCACAGGGAAATGTTCTCTCTTTCCCTCCCAGCTCTGTTCTGTTGTTGTTTTTGAAACAGGGTCTNGTGTAGCCCAGACTGGCCTTGAACTTGCTACATAGCCAGGAATAACCTTGAACTTCCAAACCCTCCTCTCTCCATCTCCTGAATACTGTGCACGACCACGCTCAGCTGGCCACTCTCTCTTCCATCTTATAGTCTTGGTCGTCAGTTGGCAACAGNGGGATGTTTGCTGGCTTGCAATAAACCAGATCTGCATACAGACCTAGTTTAGCCCATTTTATAGACCAGGACCCTAAGGCCAGAGTCTAAACTGATCCCTCTGTCCCCATCATTCTGGGAACGTGGGGACATCCCCGAATCTACATCCGAGCTTTCTGATTTCCTGCCATGGAAAGTGCTGCCCCTCAGTATGGTGCCAAACACTTCCTCTAGTGTGCAAGTGTCCCAACAGCTCTTGGAGACACGGATCCAGCCATCCCCAGGGTAAGTGGGATGCTGCATCCTTCCCTGAGCTGCACTAGCCTTCCTCTCAGTCACAGGAGCTTTAGGGAATGAGCCGCTGTGTAGGCGGCTTCCTCCCCTGGCCACACGGTGGCGCCAGACCCTAAGTTTTGCAAAAAGGAGGCGCCACACCGGTGATCTCATACCTTAGGGCCTGCGCCCTCCTATGCGACAGTGCCTGATGCAGGGGCCACCTGCCAGCCGCGGTGCATGTTGGTCAATATGTACCAGGGTCCCAACTGAAGGTATGGTGGGTGCCAAGGTCTCCCCTTCTCCCTGAAGGTTCTAGAAAGCTGCCTTGATCCAGGAAGACAGCCCAGGAGAGAAGACACCCACCCTGCTGCTCCTGGATTTACTACCTCATCGTCTCATGTCTCATCCTGTCACANCGTCTCTCCTTTAGGAGTACCAGAGCTTGCAGCAATCAGTATAAGAGCCAGGAGGTCACTGCCATATGCACACTGCAGGACTGTATGACCCCTAAGCAGGTCCCGTCTCCAGACTGCACCCTCACCCTAACCCCTACCCTCACCCACTCCCCCACCCCAGGTTTACCCACCAGAGAAGGGCAGTCTGAGGCACTCTGGACTCCTGCCAGTACTTCCTATCATCCTTTTTCAAGTGTGTGGCTTCACAGTGTACAAAGTATGGCACATACTTTACACAGAGTAATCTGCATTTGAGTGCAAGGCATGGTTCTGGGCAATTGTACTGAGTTATAATGAGCTGAGAGCATTAACTCGCTTAATCCTCACAACCATTTACAAGGAATCTGCAGCATCACCACACTTCACAGATCGACAGCTGAGGCTCTGAGGCAAAGACTTCGCCCTCAGTTTACCCAGCTGTGCAAACAGCTGAGCAGAGCCTCACACCTGGGCATTCTGGCTTTGGGCCTGGGGCTCTGGAGTCCAGACCTGCACAGCTCTCTGGTAGACCATTTGTCTCTTCCTCTTGAATATGGCCCATCCTGTTCTGATCATTACAGTGGGGAAATACAGTCTGCCCACCCTCTGAGGCCTGGTCTCCTCATCTAGAAGGTGCCTAGTCCAGAGTAGGGCCCCAAGACAAGTTGAAGTAATGAATGCATGCCATCTTGCCATCCTAGAGGGCCTGGAACATGAGAGTCCATGTGAAGACATGGGAGAGAATTCACTGGCTAGGTGGCTGCTCGCTAGGGTGCTTGCCTCCCCTCTGACTTTAGCCCCAGCTCTGCTCAGCTCCTTTCTGTGCCATGCAAATCCTGACATCGAACTCCCTCTCCCTGCCTCCAGGAGAGCTCTCTNGTCTCGGAGTACCTTTGCAATTGATATCAGCATTCAGGGAGAATAATTGCCATTCTCTCTCTCTCTTTTTTTTTTCTGTTGGCTAATTTGCAGCCCAGAGAGGCTGAGTGACTTCCCTGGTCACACAGTCAGTCACAGTTCATCAGAAATCTTACCCAGACTGTGAGCTAGCTAGAGCGCTGCAAGGGGCAGGAGGCTGCCGAGGCTTGCCTGTCTGGACCCACAGCTCCTGGCTCCTGCTTCACACATCTTCAGCTTGAAAGCTCTGATTTGGAAAATGGTCCTTCCCAAAGCCTAAGTTTTGTGGTGCATAAACCTTAGACAACCCCTCATTTAAAAATATAGTAAGTTCTACAAAGCTCTTAAAGTATAAACAGCACAAGTCTGCACACTGCTTTTGAGAAAACAGAAAAGTAAAGAACACTTGCCTTTATTTTATGAGAAAAAAAATTGAGTACAAGAAAACAAAACTGTGGACAATAAACTTCATATACAAAGATACAAAAATCCTCAACAAAATAATAGCAAATGCCTATAGCTAGAGTCACCTGAAGGAATGCTCATATCAGATTGGCCTGTGGGCATGGCTATTAGGATTGTCTTGATTGATAATTGATGCAGGCCACTATAGGTAGAACTATTCCCCAGGCAGGTGGTTCCAGGCTGTATAAGAAGACAAGCTATGCGGGGCCCACAAGCAACATTCCTCTATGGTTTCAGCTTCAAGTGTCTGCTTAAGTTTCTGCCCTGACTTCCCTCTGTGATGAACTGTGACCTGGAAGTACAGNCCAAATAAACGTATTCCTCCTCTAAGTTGCATTGGGTTAGAGTGGTTTATCACAGCACCACAAATGAGACTGGAACACAATTCAAATCCAATAATATATAGGGGGGAAAAGGGGTACTTCAAAGCCAGAGGGGGTTTATCCTGAACATGGAAGGCTGGTTCAGTTTNCCAAATTCAATGAATGCAGACTCTGTCATTAGCAAAACCCATACAGCACATCAACCCANGCAGAAACTCTTTGACAGAATTCAACAACTATTCATCATAAAAACACTCAACAAACAAAACCTAGAACAAAACTGCCAGAATCTTATGAAGATGCAGGACACTAACAAACCTGCACAGCTAATATTACACATCACACAGAGAGGCTGAACGCTTTTGTCTGAAGACCAGGAACAAAGCAATGGTGTCTACTCTCACTCTCATTCAACTTCGTGCTGGAAGGAGCAGCCAGTTCATCAGCTCAAGACAAAGAATTATATACAGAAGATATAAGCAGACTACAGAGGCAGTAAACACACCTCTATCTGTTAGAGGCTTAGACTGAAGAGCTAACAGCTTGCACAAATGCATTCATAGGACCTACGAGGAAATATCTCACAGAATAAGATGAGCAGATACAAATCAGTACTGTTTCTGTAGACTACTTATGGACAGTTGAAAATTGAAATTTAAAAAATTCCATTTATATATTCCAAAAATGAAATTCTTAGATGTAAGTCAAGAAGGCATGAAAGATTTGCATGATGAAG
>LZPO01055223.1:75058-92989 GCA_001675575.1 Neotoma lepida
TCCTTAACATGTTATCCATGCAGAGGGACAGATGTGTCCTTTGAAACAATACCTGGGGTGTCTGTAAGCAAGGTAAAAAGTTGTACCAGAGAATATCAGGCTTTGACCTTGAACCAACAACAGCCTGTGGGGCTTTAAGTGAACCTAATACTTTANAGGCATTGGAGTCCCTCCTGTTCCCTCATAGAGACAGACATGAGTAAATACCAGGAGAATGGATCTGGATCTAGAAACTCCCATTTACCATTAACCTTCAACAAATCCCTTGACCTCCTCCATCCTGCTACTATGAAGTGACTGTATACCAAGCCGGTTCTGTATCTGGAGTGAACGTCTCTGAGGGAACTCTTGCCACTGCAGCTTCGACACAGGAGATGGGAGAAGGGGCTGTCCTCCAGGTACCCCCAAGACACAGAAGAACATTACCAAATATACCTTCACGATTTTTATTAAGTTTCTGATGGAGCAAACCAACCCCCACCAACCGAGGTGACAAACCACCTCGGAAGGTCACAGAATGACAGCATTTCCCAGGGACTAAACATTCTTTCCATGTCTTGGGAAAATAAGCATCTGATCTCTGCTGGAAATAACAAGGAAAAGGAAGGAGGGCCTGAGAAACGGAGGCACTGTTATTTTTCGATGTACACGTGTGTGTGTTCATTTATATAAATAGCGACTGAAATGGAATGGGAGATGCTCGCTATTTTAAGGACAAGCTCCAGTAGTAAAGTCATCTCCCAAGTGATGCCGCTTACTGGCCGTGTGCCCTTGCATCCAGGCGAGGCTGGGCTGCTTTTTATTCCAGTCACATCCAATGCTTCCTACCGATCCATCCGTCTTAATCAGCACCTACCACTTGCAGCAGCAGCCCGGCAACCAGGAAGCCAGGGGACGGGGATGTGAGGGCAGTGGTGCGAGGTGACGTCATGGAAGGGAGGAAAGAAAGATGGGTGAGAGAGAGAGAGAGAGAGAGAGAGAGAGAGAGAGAGAGAGAGAGAGAGAGAGAGCTGGCAAGGAGGGGAGGGGAAGGCAGGCGGGCAGCCATACTACACTCCTGGGCATCTCCTCCATCTGCAGGATGCTCTCAGTCAGGTGGCTGGTTGGTTGGTGAGCCGGCATAGGGTATACATTCTTAGAGAGATCATGATGGCATGCTTCAAGATGCCGAGATCAGGGACCCTGCACCTAAGGCTACTGGTGCAGGGAGCATAGGGTGGATGTAGCAGGGTAAAAAACAGTGTCTGCCTTCTGAGTCTCCGCTCTGCTCTGCTCCTGGGCTCTTGCTTCAGCCTTGTCCCATTCTTGTCATTCAGCAACCCTAGCTCCAAACACACTGGACTCCTGACCTGCTCATGCCACCCCATATATGCTCTTCTAGAACATTTCTCTGTGAGTTTCAATGACCCAACAGCCCAGCTTTTTCAGAGGGGTCTGGGGCTCCCTCCCTCCCCCAGGTCCAGTTACAGAGAATCATATGCAGCCTCAGCCACTGATGGCCATTCCCAGAGTGAATCCTGCAGCTGCTGAGCCCAGTTCAGCAAAGCCTCAGTCATCCATAGCACAGGTTCTAGAAACTACTCCACATTTCATTCGCCTGACATCCCTAGAAATCACACACCCTCGGCTGGGATCTGATTACCCAGTTGGCCCATGGGTATGTATTTCCAATTCCTTGCTCATGCTCACATGCAAAGCACTCACATCGGTGCCACATGGTCATATGGCAGAGGGTGGGCACTAAGAACCAAACCCTTAGATTACCAGTTCACATCAATCCTGATTCAGACACTGTCAGTTTGAGATGGCACTTCACCTTCAGGGACAAACCCCTGCAGAGAGCCAGTCTCCAGTCTGGTCTGGCTTCCTCTCCTGCAGAATGACTCAGTTGGAGCCTCTGCAATCTGATGCTCTCCTGTGATTCAGGAGGATTTGGACTTGAAGTCAGTGAGGTCTGGCTGTCTCAGAACTTAGGGTTAATGGAGTAACTGCAGGAAAATTTTTGGCCAGAGAAATGGTGGAAGAGGCTCTGTCTGGTGACTGTACTCATGCCTGACCACCACCAAGTCCCACCTGCCCCAAGCATGAAAACAGGAACTGGTTCTATGATCAGAGACTGAGTGCTTTTCATGCCACCTTTGCCTGCCTGTGCCGAGGTTCAGAAGCTGGTGGCCATCAAGTGCCCTGCCTTCACTCATACCTGGATGGCTCTGCTTAACCAACAGGATGGTCACAGAAGGGAAACCACCCCATCTAAAGATGAGGAGACTCAATTCACTGAACTAATAGCTACAAGAATGCAAATAAAGACTTGCCTGATTCCAAAGCTCCTGACTCCTCCCCCTTTTAGCTCAGGAAAGAGACATAATAGTAGAAACAGAGTGTAGACACATAAAAGATACCTCCCAGCAAATGCTACTTCACACATATGATGAATACACATAACACAGTATACACAGAGACTAAAGGTCAGCCTCAGGTGACCTTAGGAGCCATCTACCTTGTTTTTGAGACATGGTCTCTCACTGGACCCCCAGACTTGCTGATAACACTAGATTAGTTGGCTAGTAACCCCTAGGTATCAGCTTATCTCTACTTTCCAAGCACTGGGATTACAAGTGCATGCTACCACACCCCATCTTTGTTTTATTTACATGAGTTCTGGGTTAAACTCAAGGCTTCATTCTTGTGTGACAAGTACTTTACTAATGGAGACATCTCCATCTCCCCAAGTTGCTCATATCTTGAAGTCCCAGGAAAGTAGCCAGGACTACATCATCATCTCAGCCCACCCCCACCTCCCCACTTAGCATCTACTTTCCATGCATGACAGAGTGGCCTTCTCTTGATTGAGTCCTAGACCTACCCTGGCTTCTGCCTCTGGAGAGTGCTGGTATTTAGGGAGCTGCATAGGAACATCAGTAGTAGTGAGAGGAGACCTATTTCTATCACTAGGACTGCATTAAGTAGGGCTAGGAGTACCTCTCTTCACACCCTCCTCAAGCCTCATATGGGTCTGAGACTCTCATAAAAAATGACTTTTATCCAAGCCTAGATGCTGGTCAGTGACTGAACCAAATGCAATAGGGATGGCTTGGCACTGTAGGAAGAAGGCGTGAGATTTGTAAGTAAAGTAAGATGACCCATATGCCTGTTAAACACTAAGAAGAATTATATCTATAGGTATTATGCCCATATGTTCCCAAGTACAATAGTGGCATGAAGATTATGGGGATAACCAATCACTTTCTGATTGGATCTGAGGTCTGATCCACAAGAAATAATTCATAATTGGTATTGTAAACCTGGTTTAAAAAAAAAGACATGGCTGGAGAGATCATAAACCCTAGGGGAGAACCCGCCGTGATTGTTTTACTAAATGGATTTATCATCAAATTGTCTTCTAAATATTAATGTTTATATCCTCAGGCTAATGCTGCTCTCAGCCTTGATCAGTAAACCCTCTTCTACGGTGGGCAGCAGTTATTAATGCAGAGACTTATACCCGATCAGAATAATGAGAATAAGTGACTACTGAGTGCTTGTCCCTAAATGAGACATCTATATTAACCTCTACATGCAAGTCTAGGGGACATCATGAAAGATGCGGGTATAAGAGCTAAAAGATGGAGAGGAGTGCAACTGTCCTGGACATGACATGGTTATTGCACACATAAACTCACTGAAGCTTTTGTTATCTGCATGAGATCAAATCAACAGGATTGATCAGGCTGTGCTAATGGACTCAATTGGTTACAAACAAAACAAAACAAAGTAGAAGAGGCCAGAAAGGCAGTAGGTTGTGTTAGGGATGTCCAGTAGTTGTGGTGGAAAGAAGATGGGGATGGAGGCAGCCAATTTATATATGTATGATATTGTCAAGGAATAAATAAAATTCAAAACTTAAAAATAGGTTTTATAAAAAGAAGCTGGGTGATGGCAACACACATCTTTAGTCCCAGCACTTGACAGGCAGAGGCAGGCAGATCTCTGTGAATTTGAGGCCAGCCTGGTCTACAGAGTGAGTTCCAGGATAGCCAGCGCTACAAAGAGAAATCCTGTCTTGAAAAACAAAACAAAATAGATGTGTTCCCTAAAGATCAGCTCTGTCATAAAGTCACTCTCCTCCTGTGCCTGGTGGCACTGAGAATGGGAGCCCTGGACCACTGGGACCCACTGACTAGAATATGAATGTGATTGGATAGTTTGATGGAACTTTTGCAGGTTCCAGATCCACAAACGTCACACGTATCCTTCCAAAATTCATGTGTGAAACTCTCACCCACGAGGTGACGGTATCAGAAGTGGAGACTTTAGATAGTAATTAGATCCTAGGAGCCCTTACAGGTAGGATTAGTGCCCTTACAGAATACCCCACAGAGCTCCGCTGCCCCTCTGCCATGTGAAGACAAAACAAAACCGTGTCTGTCTAGAAGCCAGGAAGCAGGCCCTCACCAGACACTGCATCTGCCAACTCCTTGACCTTGTACTTCTCAGGTTCCAAAACTAGGAGAAGGAAATGTCTGGTATTTATAAGCCAGTCAGCCTGTAGTATTTTATTACACACTATTCGGGAATTACTTACAAATCTCACGCCTTCTCCTTTAGATGCTTTTGCTGCCGGATTTGGAAACTCTCTGGAAATATCTCTACTCCAGTGAATGCTGTCTAGTTGTGGAGCAGATACAGTAAGAGAGATGGACTCCAGTGGTCTTTGTGCTCTCATAGGTCACCTTGTCTTGGATCTCAGCTAACTGATCTACATGATAAAAGGAGGCCAAGACATATCCTCTCTGTTCTATTTTCATTTCTGCCGCTGTGTTGAAAATGCCCTGACAAAAAAGCAGTTTAGTGGGGAATGGGTTTATTTTAGCTCACAATCCCAGGTTACAGTCCATCAGNGAAGTCAAGGATGCAGGAACAGCTACGTACATCACATCCACAGTTAAGAGCAGAGAGAGTGCTTGTGTTCAGCTAGACTTGCCCACTCTACACAGTTCAGGACCCTCTCTGCCTAGGGAATGGTGCCATCGATGTCCAGGGGGACGGATGTTCCCACATCAGCTAGTTATGACATTTCCCCCTGGACAAGCCTACAGAGCACCCCAATGGAGACAATCCCTCATTGATAAACTCTTCTGGAGTAATTGTATGTTCTATCAAGTTGACAACTAAAGCAAACCACCATACTTTCCAAATCCCCNTTACAACTAAACTGGAATTCTATCCCACTGATCTACACAGATGGAGTAAGAAAACTTAAAGAAAGCAATGACTAGAAAATCGTGTTTCTTCCATAATCATTTTCTGTTATCATCTTCTCAAATCAATAGCATCTCTTATAGATATTGACTAAAATATTTCTCTGTGGCTCTCCGTTATTACTTTCTAATAAGGGGCACTTACAGGGGAAACGGGCTCCAGTCACCCTCAGCTGCCTCTCACTGGTGTCACTGGCCTTAGAGGGCACTTAACTCCACTGTCAAGTGCTGGTAGCATTATCTGAACACCCGGCTAATCTGAGCAGNAGCTCTGAGGTACTTTCCCACGTTCCCTGCTGTTTACCTTTCAGTCTTCACAGGTAACTGGAGCTAGGTGAGAAAGAAGAGGCAGAAAGAAATGAATTTTCCCAATTACAGGGGAAACTTAGCAGGGAGGTTTCTTTGCAAAGTTCTTCTGTGAAAAAGAGAGAAACACAGCCCTCCATTCACACATTCTTAGCTTCCTGTCTCCCGCATTTACAGACAGTGTAAATTGGAGTGTGCATGGATTACTGTGTTGTCGTGTGATTACTCTTCTGGTCCATAGAAAAGGATTGGACTGGAGCTAGGGAAATGGTTCAGTGGGTAGATTTGTTGCTACAGAAGCATTAAGACCTGGTGTGGATACCCAATGCCCATTTCAAAGCCAGGCATGGTGGTGCACATCAGTAGACCTAATGCCGGTCAGGAAAATCAAAGCAGGTGGAACTTGGGGTCTTGCAGGTAGGTCAGTCTGGCCAAAACAGCGACTTCCAGGCTCAATGAGATACCTCATCTAAAAAAGTAAGTGATAGGAAAAGAAGGCACTCGACATCAACTTCTACATCTGCATGTGCACACACAGGGAAGCATTCCTATACACATATGCATCACACACACACACAATTTATTTTTAATAAGGGACTCTCTTTAGGACAAGTAGAGGCCATAATCAGTGTCTACTTTTAACTCTACTATTCATTCCCCAATAATGAGACAGACAGACATAGAGACACAGACAGATAGTCAGACATATACACACTTCACAGCCCTTCTAACTGTATGTGGTTTTTCTCTAGGAAGATACTTAATGTCNTGTTTCTTTTCTCAGGCCATTCTGCCTGAAGGATGGCCATGGGTAGTGGCCCACTGGTACAAACATCTGTGAGGCAATAGGAAGCAAGTGAAATGAAGAACACTGGACAGGGGTGCTGGGCAGTGGAAATGAAATGGCAGGTCTGTTCCTGGGGATATAAGTGGCCAAGATCAAGAAGGAAAGAAGCTAGATGAAGCATCCCTTCCCCATTAATAAGCAACTACACCATGAACTCGAGAGGATACTNGGACAGGATTGAGACCAGAAAGGAATGACGGGATGGGGCTTCAAGATGACTATGAAACAGCTGGATCAGATTGCTTGGAGCACTAGACCCAGGATGCCTTCCAGAGATGAAGGGGCACCTATAGAGGTCCTGATCCCACCCATATGTAACAGATGAGAAGGCTGGCTAGGAAGGGGTGAGGCATGTATGCACAGCAAGAGGGTGATGGTCCAGCTCTGACATACTCAGTGCCTGAGTCCCAGGTCCCACTAACACAGCTGGCCCTGCACCTGACATTTCCAGGAAATCTTCCCCACAATCTAAAGAGAAGAGGATTGGCCACACACATGCCCATGCCCGCACACCCATGCACACGCAGCCCCGGGTTGTCATTTTGAGCATAATTGTTTTAGCACCAGCTGTCACGTCTGTAGAATTCTTCTCTGGCACTGGTGACCTGCAAACTCTGGAATAATGAGGATGTGTTTAAAAATAGCCCCAGTTCCTCGAATTCACCTCTCCTTCNCACCCGCCCTTCTCCATCTTACTGACAGACTTGTTAAGAACTCCACTTCAAATTTATGAATATAAAGCCAAAAAATTTGATTCAGACTTATTAGGAGGGTATAGTGAAGTGGTGGACAAAGATAAGACCAGGGCCAAAGATTCATCTCCAGAAGGCAGGCTGGGAGGCTGCAAGATGCCCAACCTGAGACTTGGGGGTCCACTCTGCCCACGTCTCCTACTGCATTGCTCATTTTCTCCACAACCCCAGGCCAGGCTCCCTCTTCCCAGGCCCTCCATTGACACACAGCTAGAGTCTGCCTGTCTAGCTCCTTGGAGCGTGTTAATAGGGGACAAGCTAACTCCATAGCTGGATATGGCCTCCGACTAGTGTGCTGAGGGCTCAACTCTTAAATACTCATAAGCCCCGAATTCTGGTCTTCTTTCAGTGGCTCTAGGAACACAAAAAAGTGTCCAATACTGGCTACTTCACACCCAAGAGACAGAAGAAACTCTGACACGTGCCCTTCTTTTTCTTCCTTCCTGTGCCCAGTGGCCATAGCCTTTAAATCCCAAAAATCAAGCTGTGATCTCCAAAGAGGCCAACTGAGCTATGATCTCCAAAGAGGTGACCACTGTCACAAGGAGCCACTGTGTTGGGGAAGAGATTTTCCCACACCACTGAGAAATTGGCAAAGAGTTAAAGTCAAACAGTAAGGAAACAACTGTTATGATTCACCTTTTCTAGGGGAGTAGTATGAGGGCATCCAAATATGATCATATTGTTTGACTGAAGAAACAGTCACAATAAGAAATGAAGAGAAAATGTTGGAAATGAATTGTACTTACAATATGTTCTCATTAATGTAAGTGAAAACACTAAAATGAAATTAGATGAAATGTTGACAGATGGTTGGTAGGTAGAGAGCTCATTAGAGAGAATTTTCTCTGTATGTATATATACCCTTTTATTTCTAGAATGAAAAGTGTGAGGGAGGGAGGGAGGGAGGGAGAGAGAGAGAGAGAGAGAGAGAGAGAGAGAGAGAGAGAGATGCTGGGGATCAAATCCAGGGCTCCCTGCACAACAGGCAAGCTATAGCCCTAACTTCTAATATATATTTTTAATTTTTTTAAAAAATTAACGTACAAGTAATAGGTTTCATTATGGCACTTCATGGGTGTACCATCCTCCTACCCACCCTCTTATACACATCTAGATGTGTATAAGAGACAGGGTAGGTAGAGAGCTCATTAGAGAGAATTTTCTCTGTATGTATATATACCCTTTTATTTCTAGAATGAAAAGTGTGAGTGAGGGAGGGAGGGAGGGTGTGGTATACGTGTGCTTGCATGCTTGTGTGTGTGTGTTGTACACATATGTGGAGTGTGTGTGTGCATGTCTGTGGGGAGGGAGGGAGGGAGGGTGTGGTATACGTGTGCTTGCATGCTTGTGTGTGTGTGTTGTACACATATGTGGAGTGTGTGTGTGCATGTCTGTGCACGTGTGTGGAAGCCAGAGGTCAACATCAGATGCCTTCCTCTATTATTTTGTTGTTGTTGTTTTTGAGGCAGTGTTTCTAAATCTAGAGCTTGCCAAGTGGCTAGGCTGGGTGGCCAGCAGCACCACTGGGACCTGCTTGTCTCCACTGCTCCATCCCAAGGTGCTAAGGTCAAAGTGCACACCAGGACACTCACCTTTTTATTTGAGTACTAGGGATCTGAATTCAGGTCCCTGTGCTTGCACAATGTATAAGCTGCCTTTCTCATGGCTCTGATGGAACAATGTAAGGAAGGAAGGGTTTACACAGTCCCCGGGGATATATCCATCATGGCAAAGCCTTCATGGCTGCAGAAGTATGAGAGGGCTGGTCACATTGTGTAAGCAATCAGGAAGCAGACTGAACAGGAAATGCAGCAGGGCTACAAATTCTCAAGGCCCGACCTCAGTGGCCTACTTTCTCCAGCAAGGTTTTACCTCCTAGGGGTTCTGCAACCTTCCCCAACAGCACTACCAGCAAGGGTTCAAACACATGATCCAGGAGCTGTTCCCAGCACATTGGGAGAGTGGTATGAGAGCTTCTGTATAGAGAGGCCAGGTGTCCACCCACCGGGTACGTTTTTGTAAGCACAGGGATGAACAGAAATGGACAACTGAGGAGGGAGGATGTATCAGTAGGGAGGTATCAGTGACAGATTCCCTTAGTCATGATCAGGCCCACTGAGGACCTAGGTGAAGAGAATCTGGGATGTAAAAGGCCATCAAAACACATAGGGAAGAGTCCATCCATTTCCCCTGTGTCTAGACCAGTGCTGTAGAAGCAACCATAGGCTAACAGACCATATCCCCAGCCTGGACTGGAGGGCACTAGAGAAGGCCACACTCCCAAGCCACCTTGGAGTCTTAGCTGCTAGGGGCTCCTGTGCAGGTGAACCAATTCCATCTGGTAAGCTGCTCCGTTCTCCTCCTGCCCATTGTCTCTGCTGTGAGCTGAGGATAATCACATCACTCAACTTCAAAGAAAGACTACGGTTTATGAGTGCAGGGTGTCCCCAATATCCCCTGCACCTGACTGTGTCTGTCACCTTTCATGCAGGGGCTGGAGAAGACTAGGAAACACAACTCTCATGTCCCCTGTCTTTCCATTCCTGCTCTAGCTTATGGCCTCTTACCTGTGCCCTTCTATCTCAAATCCCCTCCTCCCTGGATTAACTTTGGGGCCCCAGGAACTGTTCTAGAATCACTAACTACCACAAATGGGTCCATTTCACCCCACTAAGACCACTTTTCCTCACTATCCATACTACACACAATTCCAGTGTAACAGCCTTCTTTTGTATTTCTGGGACATCTTCCATCCAACCCTGGTCCTCCAAGGAAGAGGCAGGACAGTGTTCCTGGAGAGCAGATGTGGGCACCCAAACTCATCAGCAGACCACCTTGACGCCTCAGTCTGAAGATAAAATGAGGATCAGAGAGTGAAGTAAATCTTCCAAGGTCACATAGCAATTCAGGCATGAAGGTAAAAGGGAGTCTGGGTTTCCAAGCAAACACCTATGAAGCCCTGAGGGCACATACATAATCCTCCTGGCAATTGTTAAGAGACACCATCACCACCTCTGTCTACAGAGAAGGGTGCCATGGCTAGAGAGATGAAGGACTTGCCCATGGTCTCTGGAAGAGGTCAGGGAGGCTGACCTTCATGGTCCTGGCATTCGCCAACAGGCTCCATGCAGGAAGGCAGAATGGGAGATCAGAGAAGGACCAGGAGAGAGATGCCTTAGCCTCCACTGCTCACAATGCAGGATCAAGGACAATGGCCTCCAAAGGCTCCAGAGGCCATGTCAGAAGGGCTGTGTGTTGGGGACTGAAACTCTGTGTCCTGGGTGCTCTTAAAGGCTGAGCCTGCCAGCCTGGCTTAGGGAGGCCCAAGATCGCCCAAACTCTTCACAACTTGATGGCACAAACAGTGCTTCAGAGGGTGAATATCTGTTCTCTTGTCTTTAAATGACAACTTGGCACTCTGGCCTGGAGCTTTGATGCTCAGAGAGTCCCTGCCATCCCTGAATCTAATGCTTCTAGAACTGGTAGAAGTGAAATTAAAGCCAGCACCCTCATATTTCTACCGAGTCTCTACCCACACTTTGCAAAATGAGTCGAACAAGAATCAAGACCTACTTCAGAAGGCATCTTCAACCAGCGGGGCTTTTTACATGGACCTCAGGACACAGCTTATCTATGGCTCTGCTTCCTAGTCCATTTTACCCACGCCACTTGGAAGTGGCCTCTGTGAGGCCACCACCTTCTCTAAATCTCTCCCTTCTCGAACTGTCAGGCCACTAGCAGCATGGACCCCAGGCACCATGTAAACACTGCTTTGCCCAAGCATGCCTTTCCTCACCAGCAGACAGGCCTAAGAGGCCAGGAGGGATTTGGTAGCTCTCTAGATCCGTCATAATCACAGTGTTTAAAGGTCCCAAAATGCCCATTAGACAATCCACACCTCTAACAGCCAGTAAATACTCCAGACCCGGTCAGCATTTTTAAAGGTCCTTAAATGGCTCATTTACATAATCCGTATTTCCAGAGCCCCTAAGCATTTGCCCTTCCCACTGAAGCTCGATCTTTACTACAGGTGAGAAAGGAAAGGCTCCCCATGAATGCAGGGGCCCTTTTGCTCCCCTTCTGGGAAAATCGATTCTAGTTTTAAAAATGATCACATGTTCAAAAGCAGGCAGGGAACCAACCANACAAGGCAAATATCTAAAGGGAAGGTGGTAACCCATGTAGGCCTACAAATATTCTTTCCTGGAAGGCTAGAAAATCCCCTGAGGCCTCTCACAGGACACTCATTCTAGGAGCAGCCCTTCTGTCAACACTGCCACCCAGATGGAAGCCCTCCTTCTGCTTTGCTCTCTCTTCCTGGAGGCCCTGAGGGTGCAGGCAGGCTCACTGGACATTTAGCTCTGCATTCTTTTCAAGGTTTGCTCTCAGCTCCATCTTCCCACGGAGAAAAGAAGAGCAAGTTACTAAGCTAAATTCAGGTGCCGAGATTGGGGTTCAATCAACATAGGTCTGGGTAAAGCCACTGTCCAATGAGCAATAGCCTGGTCACCAAATGAAGGTCCCAGGACACAAAGAAAGGAACCCAATAACAAGACAGACCCTCACTATGGGCCTCAGCTGTCATACAAAGAGGAATTGTGTCGTGTTTAGAAGGTGAATCGTGAAGCCATCTGCAAACACATGCAGCACTCACGACCCTAACCAATGGAACATGGAGCCAAAGAAGTCAAGAAAGGNTACAGAATGTGTGGATATGGAACAGATGTGTCCACCTGAGCCATCAGGGCTGGGCTCACCCTGGGGCTGGAGACACAAGGCACTGNTGTTCGCCAGAATGCACTCAATCGGCGAAACATTGCAATGTCAAAGTGGTTTGTTGGTGGCAATCTATATTCTCCACTTGCAGCAAATCCTCTCCTGGTACACTCTGACCNTGACTCCGCCCCAACACTGTCTGGCTCACAAAAGAAAAAAGGTTGTAGAGAGAAAACTGGTGTAGGGTATGAGGCTAAGGAAGTGAGTGGAGATGTTGAACAGGCATGGGATGGGGGTGAGGGATAGGCCTGGGCCCTCTTCTGCCTCCCTGCAGTAATGCCCCAGACACCTGTACAGGTGGAGCAAAGCAGCACCGCCTCAAGTGCTGCGCCAAGATCCCACTGGCGGCAGTGGTGCNACACTTTGGAGCCTGAGTATCTCTCTCTCTATTCCTTCTGACGGGACTGTAAGACCTGGTAAATGGATTTAGACAAGGCGGCTCTCTCTGAAGACCTGTACTGACTGGGACACCCCTGCTCCAAAACCCGGAGCCCCTGGTCTTTCTCCGCTGCAGCTGCCTTCCTCGGGGGTTGCTCCTCTGGGCACAGCTGGCGGATGCCGGGTGAAGAGCAGCCAGCTCCGGAGAGAATCCGGGGGCGACCTCCTTCTCCACCTCTGCCCGCGTCCTGAAGTGGCTAGGCGGGTCCCAGACCTTCGTGTCCCCATCACTCTGCAGGAATCAAGTCAGCCCCGCAGCCAAAGAAGGGTGACGTGGCGCTTCAGGTCTGGCCAACTGGAGGCTCACATAACCGAGCGCACAGCGGTGCCAGGGGGCGCCCTCCTCACTGAAGCCTGAGATTCTTCTTTCTCTCTGCTCCGCCTTCTTTTTTCCATCCCATGTCTTGGGGCTGTCACCGGGATGTCCCAGTCCTTGTCTGGAAATCCTCAATCTCCCTCCCACACAGTGGCTGAGAACATGAGGCTGGGAGCCCTCAGCGGGGGCTCCTTGTCTTCGCCATGAATGACACCATCCCTCTGGAGGCCCCCTTCTCCNCCGCCCCCANGCAACCTGCCTCTGAGCTGCAGCACACCTCCAGCCTGCTCCTAGTCCCTCACTCTCTGCAGTGCCCGGCTCTAAGCCAGGGTATCTGTCTCTCCACTACCTCATCTCTGCCAGCATCACGCCTCCCAGGCCTGAGCGCTACAAGCAACTCCTCTTTCTCTCTTTCCCAGCTCCTTCCCAATTTCCTGANTCTCAAACCCAGGCCACCCAATTTCTGAGCAAGGCCCCTTTCTTTAGGCAGACAGAGAGATATCATACTTAAATGTAGATGGCAAAGCTATGCANACAATAATAGATCACTGATGGAAAGACCGACAGATATGATAGAAGAGAGATGGTTGAATACGAAAGATTACTATACATTACACATTTACATAGATACATGCAAATACATTTACATAGGTATATGCAAATGCCTGAGATGGATGTAAACACAGCTGTATTTATAAACAGATAACAAACAGAGAGCACACAGATGCATGGATGGACAGAAGGCTATGCATGTATGTCCTAAGGGGACAATCCAAGATCTAGTCTGGCCAGGACAGCATGTGTTTTGATTATCTATAAAGTAAAAATGCAGTTAAGTTGGACAACCTGTCAAGTGCTCTGAGCCCCTCTCTAACTAACCGCAGCAGCAGCAGCTTAGCTCAAATGCCAGGTGCAGATGGTCCATGCATGGCTCAAGTACTGTGGAGCTTGGCTGGTGGCATCATCAGACTCACTCATTCACTGCTTCATTCATNCATTCTCTCCCTCAAGGAGTGTCTGCAGAGCTCCATGTAGATGAACACTGCTAGGCCTTCTTACGCAGAGACCAGGTGGGCACAAGCCCACTCACTAGAGAATATCCACTCAGCACCCAACTGGATCCATATGGCAGGCACCTGGGAGAGATTACTAATGGGAGATCTCAGCCAGGTGTAGTGAGTGGCTCATGCCTATAATCCAAGCACTCAGGAGACTGAGGCAGGATTGCCATGAGTTTAAGGACAGCTAGGGTTGCATGGCAAGCCCCTGTCTCAAAAAATAAAATAAAAAAGATAGAGGGGAAGGAAGAAGAGGAGGAAAGATTATAAGATTATGAGACACCATGATGGAGAGACATCTGCCCCTGAGGCTTAAGGATGAAATGGGGGGGGTTCCCCCGGAGGAAAGGCAAATCAGGCTGAGGTACCAATGTGAGTCCTGGTCTCTTATGAGAAGGGCAGCTGGGCTGGATCATGGAACCCTGGCAGTGGGGTCAGGGACACAAAGAATCCCCTGAGAAAATGTGAGGGGGTCAGTGTGAAGGTTAGTATGAACTGTCAACTTGACAGGATCTGGAATCACAGGAGATGCCTCCAGGCACACCCACGAAGGATTACATAGGTTAGGTTAGCCCCTGGGCATGCCTGTGAGGGGTTACTGTGATTGGGTTAATTGATGCGGGAAGCCCCACCCTGACTGTGGATAACACAGTACCTGGACTGTGTAAAATAAAGCTAAACACTAGCATTCACTGCTCTCTGCTTCGTGACTGTGGATGGTGTGTAACTAACTGCTTCAAGTTCCCACTGCCTGGATTCCCCGGTCACAATGGACTGTGCCCTTGAACTGTGAACTCAAATTGCCTTTGAGTTGCCTTTGTCTGGGTATTTTTATCAAAGCATCAGGAAGAAGAAACTAAGATAGTCAGCTAAGACCACGTTGGGAACAGCTTTGACAGCCAACCTAACATTCCATCTGGTCCCTTCTGACTTGTTCCCAAGCACCTAACACATGGTGGACCCTCAGTCCTCTGGGTCAGATTTCAACCCCATGGACTTGTAAGACTCCCACAGGAATGGCTATGGAAGTCAAAGATTCACAGTGCAGCAAGCAGTTCTCCCTCTATCTGCCCTGAATCCCCTCACCCACTCAGCCTCCTCCTCAGTGTGAGTCAGCCCTGCTGCATTCCCAGCTCCCTTCCTGCCTCCAGCTGGTTACCATGGTGACCTCAAGAAACCAGGTTCATACCTACCTTTCCTGATAAGACCTGGCTTTCAGAATCCCTCCAGGATTAAATACTGTTCTCAGCCTGCAGAGATATTTAGCAGGTGGCACCTAGGTGGGACTTCCTCTTCTGTGAGTTTAGGAAGAGAGCAGCAGTGGAGAAGGGAGGGCTAGAGGGCAGATGCCTCCATCACCAGGATGCTAGGCCAGTATTTCTTTCTAAATTTCATGGCTCAGTATTGGAGATATGCTAGACAGCTTCCTGTTGCTATAACAAGTATCCCCAGATAACCAACTGTTAAAAAAGAAGAGATCATGGTCTGCTTATTTCTGTTTGGTTTTCATGAGATGTGGCTGCCTTGGAACTTTCTATGTAGACCAAGCTTGGCCTTGAACTGGTGATACCCCTGCCTGTGCCCCCAAGTGCTGAGATTACAGATGTGTAATTTCATGTAATCCACCAGAGCAAGCTTTAGCTCTCTGTTTCAGAGGTTCCAGACCACATATCATGAGGCCACATATTATGAGATCACATATTATGGCAGTGCGAGGCAAGCAAACCTGCTTATATACTTCACGATTGGCGTCGTTTTGCATCTAGCATGTCTCCTACAGGTTCATGATTTGAGAACCGGGCTCTGAGTTCGTGATGTTAATTTAAAGGCTGTGGAGACTTGGGAGGTGAGATTTTGAAGGTCCCTGGTTCTGGCCTATTTTCTCTGCTTCCTGTTTGCGGCCACACGGACAAGCCTCTACCATGAACTCTGCCATGCCTTCCCCACTATGATGGACTGACTCTTCTTCCTTTAAGTCGCTCCGGTCAGGCCACTTGGTTCCAGCAACAAGAAAAGCAACTGTTCCATTCAGGGAGTGAAAGGAAGCAGCAGAAAACATTGCCCTGTGACCCAAAGACCTCCCACTGGGCTCCATCTCTTTAAGTCCACACCACCTCCCATAAGCACCATGCTGGGGACATCTTCAACACACAGGCTTTGGGGCGATATTCCAGAACTAAACTGCAGCAGAGTGGGCAAGGAGGAAGGTGAGAACCGCCAGAGGTCCAGAGAGAAACCACAGGTGACTCCAGAAGTTTCCACTGTTCCAGGCCATGACATGCATCCAGTTGAGAATACGCTTGGTAGGGACATATGCTCATTTGTCAAAAGCTATTGTTCCTATCAAAGATACACAGACCACCACCTCTATGTCAGTCAGCTTTTCACCCCTTCAATGAATGCCTACAACAATCAGCTTTCAAAACAGAAAGGTTTATTTTGGCTCCAAGTTTTGGAGGTTTTGGCCCATGACAGAGGGGCCTATGGCAGAACAGTGGATCACACTGAGGACATGTAGCAGAAGGAGTTGTTTCACCTGTGGCTGGCTACAAAAGAAAAAGGAAGAGAATGCATCCTACAATCCCCTCAAGGAGGAGGCATCCTAATGACCTAAGACCTCCTACCAGGCCCTACTCTTAAATATCACACCACTTTCACACAGCACCAAAAGCTCAGGACTAAACCTTTAACCTGTAGGTCTTTGGATGATATATGCAATAACCAAAATAGTCTTTCTGAAACGTGGTCAATTATCTTGTGCCCTAAGCCATCAATAGCTCCCCACTGCCAACAACAACAACAATAACAAAGCCAAACTCTTGCCATGGCCCTAGCCTTCTTTCTAAAACTCCCTCATGTTCTGCCTAATAACCTCCATGTTGCTTCCCAAGCAACCCCTCCCCAGTGCTGAGACCCCATAAGAGGTGTGATCTCCCAGCACTTGCCCAGAGTTGACCTCTTGCCTGACCATGCCCTTGAGCTGTCCTTACCCACAAAGGTTCAGACAATGTCTCCAAGCCCAGGTAAAATTTAGATGGGGATCTTCCTGGTTGCAATTTAAAGCTTTGTGAGGATAAGTCTATGCTAAGTCACATGGACTTCAGAGTGCCTGGCACCCATGTGGTGTATGGCCCTCAAAGGCAAGCCCTTGGCCATCTTCATGTTGATTTTCCTATAGTTTGAGTGTACCAGCAGCCAAAGTCAATATGAAGGGCAATATGACTTGAAGACCTTCACTGAGGGTAAATGAGGAGACAATGAGTCACCCCACAGTCACCCACACAGCCCTTGGCCGCTGAGATACAGATGGGGACTGATACCCTCTCTCTTTCTGGACTCTAGACTGGATACTTGCATTCTGCCTTTCAGAGCAGCAGCTAGGCAAAGGTGGAGGTGGACTGCTACCTCTTCCCCTCCAAGATCGAAGAGCAGCTCCTAGGCATTGGGCAAAGGAGACAAGATTGGGGATGAGGCTGCTGGAGTCTTCGAGACACTCTCGCTAGCCATGCTAGAGCTATCCCAGGCCCAGTGACCATCCTTTGTGCCTGGAGGAGGAGAAGGAGGTGATGTGGCTGGCAGAGGCTTCAGGGTCCTGACCTCCACAAGCCCAGGCAAGGCAGCAGGCACAGCTCTTGGAGGCAGAGGCTAACACAGTAAACTGGCTCAACTTCTACAAAGAGTGAGGCATTGATTGGGCACCCATGGGGGCTCAGATGCTGACCTCTGAGGATGCTTCACTTCCACAATCCATGAGAACCCAGAAAAGAGAAGTCTGATCTGAGGTGATGGCTCTAG
Source organism: Neotoma lepida (assembly GCA_001675575.1). Classification (NCBI taxonomy): domain Eukaryota; kingdom Metazoa; phylum Chordata; class Mammalia; order Rodentia; family Cricetidae; genus Neotoma; species Neotoma lepida. Next base: position 92,611 of record LZPO01055223.1, read on the forward strand.
CTTCCCAGCTGGGCTCCAACAGCAGAAAGGGAAGGTTAGATAAAAAGTGAGTAGCCATTGCAAAAGCAATGGAGATCTGGGAGAATGGCCTGTCATGCCAGGCAGGTGGAGCATGCCTGTCCACAGAAGGCTGAGGTCATTGGAGCAGATGACAGTAGATGCACGGGAGGGGGGGGCTTTCTCCCTAATCGAGTCATGCCTTCTTCCTTGTCTTAGCAGGACTTGCATCTGCCTTGATATCTGGAACAGGGAACTTAAAGGCAAGTACAAAAGAAGGACCCTCAAATCAAGGCTTCAGGAGTTAGGCTTGGGATGTTGGTAGTGCCAGGGCTGGTGCTCTTGGTGGTGCAAGGGCCTGGCCCAAGTTCAAGTAATTCAA
>LZPO01055223.1:95962-107664 GCA_001675575.1 Neotoma lepida
TTCCCAATTCCCAGGAGGTACAGCCCCAGCGTCCTGCCTCCCACTCCTGCCCAGAGGAACAGCCTGCAGAATGTGAGCTAGAAACCTCAAGCTCCCTAATCCCACTCTTCCTTAGGACAGACTGGGTGCCTCTGATGCTAGTGGTCTAGGACACCATGACTCACCCTGCAGGGGCAGAGGCAGGTCCTAGCTTGAGCAGCTAAGGACAGGCCTGGGTTGAAGATTACTTGTTACCCAAGGACACACTTTCCATCTCCATCTTGGACACTGCTTAGGTCAGTTTGGGATTAAGGAAGCCGGAGCATCAAGGTTTCCCTGCCCCTTCCATGGATGTGTGCTTGGAATTTGCACCCACAAAGGCATACCCTGCACCCATGCTGATCACAGTTCTCCACTGCTGAGCCACCTGCAGCTCTGCCAAAGTAGGCTGGGATCTCAGAGACTCTCACACACCCTGAATACAGACTGCTCAGCCCCTACTCCCTGCAAGCTACTGCTTAGTTTTGCCCACCAGACACTCCACATTCCTCAGAACAGACACAATGGACTGCCATTTGGCTTCTGGTTTCCAACCTGTCTCCACAGACANGGTTCTGAGATTCCCTCCCCACAGCCTCCAGGAACCAAAGCCCACAAGATGAGTGGTAGGCAGCTCTCTCCTGGAATGGGGGGACTGAGGGGGAACAGCAGTCCCCTTCTGCTAGTGGTTGGAATACCTCACACAGGTTTTAGGCAGAATTAATTTCACAAAAGTTCTGATGCCTGGGACAGATTTCCAGACATCTCCAGCCACTTCTCCCAAACATATCCATCTGCCAATGCCCTGTACTCACCTCTACCAGGCTTGTGTCTGAGTGAATCAAAACTTCAANTCTGTGGTTACCTTTGATGTCCTCTCTGCCTTTCAACACGTTTTTACATGCCCTGACTTCAGAGCCTGTTCTGCCCAGTGTCTCCTTTCCACCNAGAGCCCATGTCTTTGGTTGACAGTCTATTCAGAAAATATGATTGAAGANCCACCAAGGGCAGCTGGGAACTAGACACTTGGATTTTAGGAAGAGGTGGCAAGGCACAGAGGTGCCTAGGGGCAAATCCTTCCTTCCGAGAGGTCTTGAGTGGAGTGTTCACACACTCAATCTAATGCACACCAGGCTTGGTAAGTGTGGCAAACGAGGTGAACACAAGTCACTTGTGAAACAAAAGACTGATTCCCAGGTTAGCATGGACCTGAGATTGCAAGTTTATGAATTCACAAGTTTGAATTTCTGAATTCACACTGTGGTATGTGAAATAAAGTTCTCGATCTAATGGCACTAATATATACCAGGGAGTGAGTGACCTGGATGAGTGACAGGTGAAGCTCTGAGGTGTTGGAGAGTGGGGAGAGAACTTGCCTGTGTGTTCAGACAGTGGTACAGCATGGCAGCTTCTGGCCATGTGTTTTGTAACAAGCTCACAAGCACAATGAATGGGCCATAGCGTCCTGGGCAAGCTCATCACATGTTATGTTGTTTTTAAATGCTCCATCTCTGTGCTGAGCCAGCCAGCCATCACAGGAGTCCTGCTCATAGCATTTAGCACTTGGGGTGGATACCTGTCTCCTTGGTAACAGGTACAGATAACCACATCTCTAAATAAACATGACAGGAACTGGACAAAGGTCTTTCCTGTGTTGTTCCCCTACTCTGCACCATCATCCCAATGGACATGTGGAAACAGAGGTCAGCATGGAATGACTGCTCCAAAGTCACATTCCTTGTGAGTAGCAGAGACAGCCCTGGGCCCCACTATGGGTGACCCCTGAGCTGCCTCTGGGACCAGTCCCTGCACTTTCTTTAGCTGTAAGCTCATAAGGAACAAGAGAAGGCCTCTCTCTTTTCCCTGGTATCATCCTTGTCCTGCAACTAGNAGAACCCAGTGAGGTTGACTCAGACCAGTCCTGGGGATGAACCTCTTCTTTCCTCTCCTGTGCTTTCCCCAAGAATCCCACCCAATACTCCACCATCCTTTCTATACCTTTCCTTCCAGGCCCCATCACCTACTCAGTCACAATTTTCCTTTTGGATTGAGGACCTTAGAACCCCAGAGCAAACATCTGGCCTCGGGCAAAGACCCTCATCTTCTTCTGTGTCTCTGGATGCTGTCTGTGCCCATCAATCCCTGAATGCACTTCCTTGGATCCTAGGCCTCCCACTGCCAGGAACCTGCAACTCCAGCTCCTCCTATACTCTAATTTCCCTTCAAACTTTCTCCTGGGTTAGCCTTTCCTCCACTGATGTCAGCAACACCAGTTCTGGCCACTTTCCACCCACAACAGAATAGTCTATGTGACCTCCATNCCACNAGGCTCACTTTCCCAATTCCCCCTGCAATAAACCAGCANACCANGTGCAGAACTCCACAGTGCACACTGTGGGCATCTACTCTTCATTCTAGAATCAGTCTGCAGAATTCTGGGCTCCAACCCATGNCTGCCCCACTCACATTACATAGAACCTTCTCTAGCTTTCTGTNTTGTCTGCCCAAGCTGGGCTCATTTTCACCTCCAAATAGCTCAACCTTCTGGCCCAGATCTAAAGAGCACTCACTCCCCTCTTCCATTGCCACAAGAGTGGCAATACTTTCCAGAACAGTCCCAAGTCAAGCCATAGAACCTGTCAATCCTCCCAGACTACCCNGGGCCTCCAGTACTCCTGTCCAGAGCCACTAGCCTGGNAGCTGGTGTCTCTTGTGAANCAACAGCATTTCCTACCAGAGGAAGCACCCCATCATCTTCAAAGCACTTTGCCCTCAACCTTGACAGCAGACAATAACCTTCCCACTCCCATGCCCTCACTTGAAAGCCCTCAAATAGGGAACAGCTGAGCAAAGGCCCTTAGGCCCACCATGGGACATCCAAGTCACTGTCATGTTTTTTTTTCATGATCACAATAATCTCAGTGAAGCAGGCAGTCTAATTGTTACTTTATGCTGGATCTTGGCTAAAAGGCTGAGAAGTGAGCTTTTTGCTGTTTTAAAGATGTGGGACCTGGGGCTCAGAGAAGAAGGACCATGANTTGAAGACATAGTGGCACAGAGGGCATGGGGGCACTTGAGGGCTCTTTCTCAGCTCGCAGTGGCCTCTTTCCCTGACTTCCCTTCTGATTCTGAAGGAGTGGGTCCTGATGTCCTCATAAGAGGTGACCCTGCCTGCCCACTGATTGCTGTTGAGTGCTCCTGACACATTCCAAACCAATCAGAGGCCCCTCTTTGAATCCTGCCCCCTCCTCATAAAAACACCTGACCCAAGACAAGCCAACTGGAACTNGTTCTGAGATGTAAACCACCAAGGGAGATAACAAAAGAAAGAAGCGCCTGGGATCTTTGAAGTGCTACCATCTGACCCATGTGGCCCAAAGGCCCAGCTGTACTCTCACCGGGCATCTCCTTGGACAACCCTTTGTTGGGCCAGAGCAGTGGGATTCTGGGAGTCTAGGAGGTGGCTAAGCAGGAAGGTCTGATGCAGGCAGGATGACAGTGTGGGGTGGCAAAGCAATGATGTTGTCCTGGCTCTGGCCCACTGGGCCCACAGTGTCAAGCAGCAGTGTAGGAGCTGGGACCATGTGAATGGGACAGCAAGGCTGTGAGGATCTCAGAAATGAGCCTGGGAAAAGCAAAAGTCAGGCACATGGGAAGCTGCTGCCAGCATCTAGAGGGCTCTCTCTTTCCAGCCGCAGAAGGGGGTGCACTGGGCTAGCATGGGGAGAAGAGATGAGTGTGGACAGTAGGCTTCAGCCGTTTCAGATGAGGCCTGTGTCCTAAAAGGGAAAACTTATTAGTCTGCTCAAGTATTACCTCTATCTCCATCTGCCCCAAGCTTCTCTAGCTAAATGAACCTTGTCTGGGAACCAGGATTTTGCCCACATTTCTCCATGAAGACCACGCTCAGCATGATCTGATTCCACTGAGCTCCTCCCAGTGCTGGGCTGGACAGTACTAAGGCAGAATCAGTCTCTGGTTGGGGTTTTACAACCCCCGAACACATTACCCGTCACCATCCTACTTCATGAAAGTTCCAAAAGAAGTATAGTGAAGAGGGCGATCTGGAGACCTCAGTGAGTGGCCAGTCCCTAGCTGCCAGGGCTTTACAAAGCCAGTGTATGTCTTCACTCAGGCCCCTCAGTGAGGAGGGCAGTCCCTGTGGGGTGGGAGGCTAGGCTTGCCCCCTGAGAGTGCTGAGTTCTGGGGTGCTGTGTCCCTCTGGGAAAATCTTGTCTTTGCTCATCGAAGCTTTCTTCTGTTCCGTTTACAAGCTGGCACTAGCTGTGGGGCCGCGAGCCAGATTAGTGATGAAAGCTGTCAAAAACTCTCTCCCCTCCAGAGAAAGCAAAGGCAAACAACATCTTGGTGGGGTTTTCCAGGGGAAGGAAAAGTGAACTCGTCTCTCTTGCTTTCTATGCGTTGCCTAAAAATGGCAGTTCTGCAGAGAGAAAACATATTTTTTCCCCGAGCAAAGCCGTTTGTGGTGTGAAAAGACAGAGCATGAGCGCTGAGCACAAGGACACAGATCGGCCCGAGGCGTGGCTAAGAATGCTATTTTCACAGGAGTTCCAAGTGGGCAGAAAGAGGTTTGGAGAGAAGAAAAAAAAAATCAAGTCTTTGTTTTATGAACATAGAAAAGAAACGTGGTCTGGATTGAATNCAAAGCAGGGTCTGGCAGGAAGCAGGCCTGGTGTAAAGACAGTGAAGTATGAAGATGGAAAGCAGTGCCCTGTGTGTCCCCTCCCAAAGACACAGGCTACTCCTGCAGCAGATGGCTCAGCAGTGGGAGGCACTGCAGACTAGAACCCAAGTCTCTAGGAGCAAAAAAATCCTTCAGGATTTTTTNNTTTTNNTTTTTTTCTTGTTGAGGCAGGGTCTCACTCCATTCCAGACTGGCTTGGAACTTACTATGTAACCCAAACTGCCCTTAAACTCCCAGCAATCCTCCTACCTTGTCTTTCCAAGTTATGGGAGTACAGGAGTGAGCCACCACACCCAGCCTCCCTTAGACATTAACTCACAACCCCCGGCCTTGCAGAAGACTGAAGGAGGTAATGACCATAAAGATGGGAACACAAGTGATCCCTAGTGAGCACTGAGCAGTGGTGTCCTTGCTGATGGAAGAGTTGGCAAAGATGATCAAGGAGATTATGGCAACGGTGGGGACAATGATGAGGGTAANTGTGGTGANGTCAATTGTTCTAATGATGGAGTCATGAGGATAATACTGATATGGATGCTAATGATGAGGTGATGAAGAAGATAANAGACATGGTGAAGATGGTGAACATGTAACAACACAGGTGATGAATGATAACGATGAAAAACAATCATAGTGGCAACGATGGTGATCATAATAATGATGTGGTGATGACTATAATCCTGTTGATGGTTCTAATGGTTAAGATGATCATAGGAGGATGGTGATGAAGAGGATGGTAATTATGGTGATGATGGTCATGAAGATAAAGATGGCGCTGGTGCTGATGGTGATGACTATAATAACACTGATGGTTTTGGTGGTAATAAAGGTGATGCTGTTGGTAATGGTGAGGATGACTCCTTCCTCATTCACTATAGTGAACTGGGAGTGTAGTCTTGAGAGAAATAACCCTATAACCCTTTCTTCCCTTCTCAGCTCTGCCCACTTCTCAGAGTTTCCTGGATACAAGTTACTCAAAGGATAGTGATAGCCCGGCAACTTCCTACATCACTCGACCTCCTAGCTGTGTGTGAATTATGCAGACACCAAGGCCTACCTTGGATTTTTCTGATGGTGACTCCAAGAGGGGCCCAGGATCACACATTTTAATGAGATCCCCAGTGGTTCTGAGGAGTACTAGAGGCAGATCTTCTCCAGTGTTCAACCCCTTNGTATACAAATGAGGAATCTGGGACCTGTAGAAGAGCAAGCTGACCAGGAGGGGCTGGCAGAGCCAAGACTAGAACNGGAACTTCCAATTCCAAGGACAGTNTTTCACCACTCCAGCACTGTGTGTCCTTCACTCAGCAGTTACAAAGCAAGTGCCAACAGGATGCAGAGCACAGTCAAGGACCAAAATAAAACCAGACACATGGGCTGCTTATGCCNACGAACAGAACATACCTCCTAGGTGGGGGGGATGAATACATGGGAAGTAGTCAGCACAGGTGAGGGGAAAGGAGGAGGGGCTTCAGGTGGTGCTCAGTGGGAAATGATGCATGGCTGGGGAACCTCAAGTCAAGGAAAATCTCAAAGACCCAAGAAGNCAGCCTGAGAAAGCCAGNCCTAGGCTAGAACTTTGAATGAGCCTCACTTGGTCAAACAGTAAGAAGGAAGAGACAATAACATGTCACAAGGCAGGGCACAAGGCAGGAAGTGCCGAGCATTTCCGGGGAACAGGAAGAAGCTGCATTTGTTCGGAGCCTCAGGTGAAATGGGCCCCATGAGGTTCAAATGAGGAGCCGGTGGGCAGTTTCCTGATGATGAGCTAGGGGGCTTCTGCTTCCCTTCCAGGCAGCAGTGTTGAGTGTGTGTAGGGGGAAGGGCTTCCCAGGAAGGGAATGATGTGCAACTTAGAAAACATAGCTNGATAACAGCCTACAACTGGACGGAAATAGTGACAACTCTGTCCCCAAGATTGAGCCCTAAAAGTACCAGTGCACATGACCATCAAGTCCCCAGTGGGACAGTTGCCAATTTCTCTCAGCTCCCCCCGCCTTTCATCACACAGAGGGGATGGGCAGAAATGGGAAGCGTGATATCCACCATGGTTAGGCTTCTCTGGGCTCCACCCCAACCCAGCAAGTACAGGGATCTCTATATCCTGCCAGCCCCACCTACTTCCTAGCAACAGTGAATCTATGAACTGTCAGGCATCACTTGGAATGGATCCCANCCTGAGAGGCCATACATGGTGAGTAAAGGTGGTGACACTTCCTACTGGTATCCCAAAGGCCCTGTGCTTCATATACAGACATAGTATGGGCAATCCTATGATGTTCCTCTACCCCAGAGGTTTTGTGTTGCAATCCAGGTACCTAGGGTGGCACTTTGGGAAGATGCTGTGGAGTCTTTAAGGGAATGGGTTTAACAAGAGGCCTCAAGTCAACTGGGAGTGTAGTCTTGAGAGAAATGAAGATGTTTCTCTGTGGACCTCCGTTAATTCCCACAAGAGGACCATGATGAAGGTTGGGGCCAGCCCCTCCCACAGCCTTCTTACTTCCTGTTTGGCAATGTGGTCACACCTACCTCTGCCACTTGCCATGTAACCTCACCAAAGCCTGTACCACGCTGTCTACACTGTTAGCCTCCAAAATGATGAGCTAAAAATAACCCCTTTTCTTCTTTACTGCTAAGGCAGTAGCTCGCCTTAGGTATGTTGTCATGGTAGGGGAAAGCTAACACATCAGCGGTTGCTTCTCTCTGAGCCTTTGTTTCCTCACTTGTAAAATGGGTATGATTGATACTTACCTCAAGAGGCTGTCTTAAGGTCAAGAGACAAGCTATGACAAACAGCCAACCCAGCATGGGTGCCAGCGATCTGATGGCTGTGCTGATGATGATGATAACGATGACGACGATGACGTAGCAGCCCATTTTCAGCTCGCACCATCGGCATCACCGCCAGCATCAGCAGCATCATGGAGCTTTTCCTCTTGCAGTGCNTCAGCTTGGCACCCTCAGCAGCCATGCAGAGCCCAAGACCAAAATGCAAAGGGTGGCTCCAGGAAAGACGGCCCAAGGGGACAAGGATGTAAGTAGAGAAAGCAGGGGCTCAGTGACTCCCCATAAACAGGGAGGAGATTCCTGGGGAGGCTGGGGTGGGACCTATAGACCAAAGTGCCAGTTCTATTCTGTAGCAAACCTTCTAGAACCCAGAACACCTTGAAGCTCCTCCCAAAATCTGAATGATTTCAAGGACACTCACTGTCACAGTCCTCACCTGGGATGGGTCTAAACCTGAGAGGTCACAGATGGTGATCTTTCCTTACATGTTACAGGCAGTCAGTGAATCATTTACAAGTCATCTTCTCCATCATCTTTGTGGGCATTGCAGGAATTACATGCATGACTTGAGGCTGCAGATGGGAAACTGAGGATGGGAGATAAATGTTTCCCTGAAATACCACAGCTTCACAAAGACAGAAAGAGGTCTCACCCAGACTACNCCTGACTAGATGCATGTAAGAAACCTGACCTGAGAAGACCTTCCTGCTCAACAGAGAGAGAAAAGCATCTCCAAGTTTAGAGCATCCTGGTTAAGTTTCTGGAGTCCGGTCTGCCGTATCTCAGAAGAGAGGATGGCAGACCAGAGGGGACCCACAGTCACATATGTTTAAAGTAAGGAGGGCCCCAAGAGAGCTCTGGTGANGAAGTCTTTAAACTGCTGAACTTGAATCTTGCCAGCAGAACTTCTGGAAGCTTGTCATAAACAGAACTCTCAGGGCTCCCCCTACCTCAGACCTACTAAGACCACATCGCTGTGGGTGGGATCCAGGCATTTGCCTTTCTACAAACCCTCCTGGAGACAGCACACTCAATTTTGAAATTTTACCACACTAAATCTGATGCTAAGCCTGAGGAATATTTTTCTCCAGGTTTATGGGGAAGAGATTCTTTGGAAGGGGTTAAACAGAAGTTCCAGGCAAATTCCATCAGGTTGATATAGCTAAGTTCTCAAACCACAATTTTACTCTCAAAGCTAGGTCCATAATTTTGACACCTTAGTGGACATCAAGGGCCACCAGTGATGGTGGAAGCTGTGTAGTATCTTTTTGTGAGGTCAAAGGTCAGAGCGGGGCATGCCGGTCAGGCTCCACTCACTATAAGTGGNCATGGATTTGCTTCTGTTGGAGACACTGCCACCCAGCAAGTAACAGTGCCCTGTAGATCTGCTATTCATTATGACCTCACTCATACAGCAACAAATGTGACTGTTCCCCGCAACATCTACATCTGTTTTCATCTGAAGAGCTCTCCGATCACAACTTCATCTGTCAGACAACTGTGCACTCGAGTTGGTCAGCACCTTCAAACACTATGTTCTGTCCATGAAAAAGAAGTGATCACATGCCAAGACTGACACACAAGCAAACTGTTCACCAGAACCCATTATTCCCATTGTACTCTGTGAGATGGGCCCAGTTTTCTTACTGAGCATTCCAAGTTTTAACTTATAGGCTCCTTTATATGAGATCTGTTACTAGCATCTGTTTTGTGTGGGGCTTTCTGTGGCATTTCAATTTAGAAAGATACTTCTGCTTTCATTGACTGAGACTTTTATCACATTTAACTTTGGGGTGTGTGTGTGTGTGTGTGTGTGTGTGTGTGTGTGTGTGTGTGTGTTGGTCAGAGGACAACTTGTATGAGTAGGTTCTCTCCTATCTGCCTATCAAGTTTGAGGATTGAAGGTATAAGTCACCATATTCACATGGTTCCTGGAGACTGAAATCTGTTGTCAGGTGTGGTGCCTACTGAGCCATCTCATCAGTCCACTTCTGTTTTTGAACTGGTAGGAAACTGCTATCTCAGGCCAACCCTCTCGTTTTAGAGAGAAGATATAGATGCTTCATGAGGTCACAAGATTCAACAAGTATCATGCTAAGTAGGAAAAAAAACANCTACAGAAAGACAAACACAGTACAACCTCATGGAAATAAGGGGGGCTAGGGTGGTTACCAGGGGGCTGGATGGTGGGTAGCAGAGAGGTTGGTCAAAGGCACAAAGTTCCATTAAGACATGATGAATTCTGGAAATCTGAGGTACAGCAAGATGATGCCAGTTAAGAGCAATTGCTGTAGGCTTGAAATTTGATGTGTGTGTGTGTGTGTGTGTGTGTGTTGTGATATGTGTGTGTGTGTGATATGTGTGTACATGTGTGCAGAGGCCAGAAGTGTTTTCCTCAAATGCTCTCCACTATAGTTTTTGAGATGAAGTCTCTTTCTGAACCTGGAGCTCACCACTTCCGTTAGACTGGCTGCCAGTGAGTGCCAAGCCTCCCCCTGTGGCCACTTCCCCAGCACTAGGATTACAGGCACACATTACCACACCCAGATGTGGGTGCTGGGGATCTGAATTTGGCCCCTTGGGTTTGGATGGCAAGTATTTCATTGACTGGGCCATCTCCCTATCCCCGTTAAGACATATTTTAAAATGTTCTCATGAGAAAAAAAAATTAAGCCTGTGAGGTGATGGGTATGCTAATTAGCTTGATTATGGTAATCAGTTCACAATGTATGTTTATATCCAAACACCCTGTTGTGCACCTTAAACACACAGTTTTTGTCCATTGCTCAGGGAGCAGGATGCAGAAGACTCTGAGGACCCTTTGGCTAGAGGCTTTGGCTTTCCAGTGTTGTCTCATGGATGCATGTGACTTTTTGTGTTTCCTGTAGCAGAGTGGTGATTCTACCACGAAGAACATTTTTATATTGCCTAGGAGAAAATATAGAATGAAATTTAAGGTGTATCATGGCAAGTTTTCCATTTCAATGTATTTTGTATTTGTTATTTGGGTGCGGAGGGGGCTTGTGGATTTCATGGTCTGCCTATGCAAGTCAAAACTACTTTGTGGAGTTGGTTCTCTATTTTTACCTTTGTGTGGGTCCTAGGATTGAATTTAAGTTGCCAGGCTTGCATGACAAGAGCCATTGCCCACAGAGTCATCTCCAGGGCTCCCAATTTGCCTTTGTAAAAAAGATAAAGTCCTACTGTGTAGCCCTGGTTGGCTTGGAACTCACTATGGAGACCAGGCCTTGAACTCACAGGGATCTGTCTGCCTCTGCCTATCAAATTTGAGGACTGGAGATCTATGTCACCATATCTAGCTAATTTTCCTTTTTTAAAATTAACATGAATCCTGGGATGGTTCAACTTATAGCAACTGAAAGGAGAATGGGAGAAATGGGAGCTCAGATGTCATATGTCCAGTTTCAGATCTACAAAGTGAAGAAGTTCTGGCAGTAGTGGGGACTTAATGACAGTGAACTGTACGTACACTTAAAAATGGCTAAGATAATTTTATGTTTATTTTACCACATTGGTTTGCTNAACAGCCATTGTGTCAAACTGCTTTCTAAATATTCATGTTGGGGGGCTGGAGAGATGGTCAACAGTTAAAAGCACTTACTATCCTTGTGGAAGATTCACTTTCAATTCCCAGCACCCACATGGTGGCTCAGAACTGCCTCTAACTCCAGTTCCAGGGGATCCAGTGCCCTCTTCTGGCCTCTACAGGCACTGCACACAGTTGCACACACACATACATCAACAACATGAATAAAAATAAATCTAAGTATTCATGTTTACACCCATGTATCAGTGCTGTTCTCAGTCTGGCTCAGAGAAGTTTCTTTTTGTAGAGGACAACAGTTAATGCAGAGACAAAAAAACTGTACAAAGTGCCGAGAACAGATGACCACTGAATGATCAGCATTAAACAGAACACCTAGGAGCATTGCAAGAGAGTGGACAGAGACTGTAAGAGCTGGGGGCTGGGAAGGAATGCTGTGCAATGCTGTCTTCTGACTTGCCAAGCCCATTGCAGTCATGAGCTCACAGGAGCTGTTGCTACTTGCATGAGACTAGGCCCATCAATGTTCCAGCACAGATGGGGAGGGTAGTCATGAGGCCCCACTTCTCTCTGAAGAGCCAGACACAGTTGATGGCTGCTGAAGAAGGAAGGAGAGGGACTGTAGCC
>LZPO01055223.1:133195-170574 GCA_001675575.1 Neotoma lepida
GAGGGGGGAACCCCTCACATGTTCCTCAGAACTTGGACTCCAAGAGACATAAAAGAAGGATAGAATCTAGGAGCAGCTTTCCCCTTCCCACTCCCCCGTCAGTGCTCACCTATGTGGCCTAAGNAGGANCTGGAAGCAATAAGGGACCAAGTGGTCAGCTGAGAGGAAACANTGACCCTCNAATGAAAGAGCCTCAAGTTGACCTGAAGCTTGACCCCAAACCACCTTAGATCAGTGTGCTACCAGAGTCTTCTGGGGAACACTACAGTCCTTCCTGGTGCCTTATATGAGGATTTATTGGCTCTCACTGAGTCTATTGGGAAGGCGGATCTATTTTTATTTGGAAGGATAGTGTACGGAAGGAATTCCAGAGGGAAAGGATCTCTCTCTCTCTCTCTCTCTCTCTCACTGAATGTCTCTCAGTCCTGAGTCTTCTCTTCATCAATGTCACCAGTGACTGTCAGCACATGAGGGACCTATGAAGGACTGAGTGATTGTTACCATTTTATAGAGAAGGAAACAAGACCCAGAGATTTCCAATGACTTGTCCGAGGCCACAGAGCTTTTAATTCTGGTTCCATGGTCCAAACTAGAGTGACTCTGCCCTTCTTTCCCTGTCTCCCCACTATCCCAGAATAGTACCAACTCCATAGGAGGGAAGGCTCCATGAGCTATGGCCTTATGAGATCTAAGGGAAAAAGGCAGAAGCATNAGACCTCACCCAGGACACCATGAGGCAGCCGTCACCAGACCTGAGTGTCCTTGTCTACTAAAGAGAGGCTGCCCAAGACAAGAGCTGGTGGTCTGCATGTACTACGTGGCTACTGTCTTGTAGAACTCACATGAAGGGTCCTGACATGCAAAGAATAATAAGACAGGAAGATGCAATCTCTACCAGTCAACATATACCTCCAGCATCGGACCTAAGAACTCAGTAGACAGGTAGCCCCCAACCAAATACAGCTTCCTGAGGGTGACTGATGCCTTGTCCTCAAGNANTTCATCCTCACTGACAGGGTGACAGTCCAACACACTATCCAATGGCCAAATCAAAGAGCTTGTAGGTTACACTAAGACCTNTGATGGAGGTGCCAGACAGCTAGACCCGGATGCAGGGCTCTGGCAGATTGTGAAAAATCTCACCCTTCTTTTAGGAGCAAGGAATGGACATCAAGATACAGAACAGTTTCCAGCCACCACCTCCTCCTAGGCAGAAAGGCACATAACCAAGAAAGAAAAAAAAGGCCACAGTGAAGTGGATACCAACATGTACAGTTCTTTGTTCTGCTTGCTTGCACACGTGGCTAAAAGAGGTGGGACAGCTAGGTAAGGATCAACATGACCACATTTGGGTACATCCAGCTTATCAAAAATAGACTCAAAAGAGTGGCTTTTAACAGTAAGGAAGCAGAGCTCTGCTTCTGAGTGAAATTCTCAGTGAGTTAGGCCAGCTGCAGAACACTACATCCATGAATGTCCCATCCTCAGGGACACAGAATCTTTGTGTAAGGGATGAGGTATTCACACCAAACGGTTTGGAAATCTATACCACACCAACNCCTGGCACCTCTGGATGGAGAAATGTGGCTGGAGCCAGGAGAAGGGGTGAGTAAGAAAAGGGAGAATACTGGTTTATGTTGAACACGCCTTGTAATTTTGTTGNAAAGGTCAGGTAACCCTGCACTAAGAAAGAAACAATGGCCCAGCCCACTGTTACCTCACAGCATGACCATTTTAAAAATGGGATGGAGATANGGCTCCATAGTAGAGTTCTTGCCTAGTAAGCCCAAGGCTGTGGGTACAGTCCCCAGCACTGGAGGAAAGGTGAAGAATAAATAATTACACAAAGTCCTCAAACCCCTTGAACAAGCAAAATGCATGTTTAAGGGCAGTGCCCTTCAGGAGTGGACAATACTGCCCAAACTGTTTGCAGACATTCCTCTCCAGTACAAGGGGGAAGAATCTATTTAAACTCAGCATTTTATTTATCTTTCTTCCATCTTCATGTATGTACTGTATGCATGTGTATATTCATGTTTGTATGTGTGTGGACATGTATGCACACAAATCTGTGTGCCTGTGTATGTGGAGGCCCAAGGTTGATGGTGGGAACAATTCTCAATTGCTCTTCTATCTTACTCATTGAGGCAGGGTTTCTTGAGGCCAGACCCAGAGCTCACTGACATAGCTATTTTCAGTAGCCATCTTGTTCAGGGGATCCNACCTCCTTCTGAGGCTGGAATTACAGAAAGACACCACACTCCCCCAGCATTTTATGTGGGTTCTAGGGATCTGAAAGCCAGTTCTCATGTTTGCACATGGTAAGTGCATTAACCACTGAGCCAGCTCCCCAAGCTTCCTTAAACTGAGGACTTTAATCCTATCTTTTATTCTTTGCTTGGTTAGAATTCNTGAGCTTCTTCAGTCACTTGTGTCTTCCTGGCCAAGCAGCCTCCATGCAAACTGCCAGGAGGGAATCTCTTCTCACACTGCTTGTCCCAAGTTACAGCATGTGGCAGGCTGGGATCTGACTCTCTGTAAGAAAGGCCAGATTTTAGGAGGAAAAAAAATCATCACATATTAAGAGAGATCAGATAAAATTGTTGGGGTCATTTTAGCAATTTAATTACTCTATCCCTCTCATCCTCTAAACAGAATCCTCAAAACTTCAGGATGTCAACTCTTGTCACTGCTTTGAGTCTGTCCCTAGCTTGTTGCCCTGGCAACCCCCTAAGCTACTCTTGAGAACCATCTGTTTAGCCTGCGTCTGTCCGGTTAGTCTCATAAGCACTGTCTTGTGTGGGGAAGTGAATTGGGGGAAGGGCTGAAAGTCTCTGCCTGTAAGAAGTGCTCTAATCTGGTTAGGAAGAGATGACCCCAGGAAGACCCCAGATGACCTGAGACTTCTGGGTCCCACTGAACTGGCTCCGCTAGGCACTGTCTCCTTGTTTGATCCAGCAATCAGTCTGGAAAGGAGACTAGAACTATAAGCACTCTCATTTTACACAGAAGGAAACTGAGGACCACAGAAGAACATAGGTGTGGTAACACATGTACCAGGCATGTCAAGGGCAAATGAGTGTGAAGAAACCTGGCGGTCTGTAGCCATCTGGGACAAGACCTTCTGATGCAAAACTCTGGGTGTTATGGTTGAATCTGAACATCTGGTCCTCAGCTGGTGATGCTGCTTGGGAGGTTGTGGGACCTGGCTGGCAGGGCCGGGTCACTCAGAATGGGCCTTTGAGAGTTACAGCCTAGCCCCACTTCTGGTTCCATTNCTGCTGCTTCCCGATCTTCAAAATGTGAACAAGCCTATACCCATGCTCTCACCACCAGGAACAGAGCTGCCCTCAGATGCCATGCCTTCCCCTCCACGAGGGACTGATAACCCTCTGAAGCCGTGAACCAAAACACCACCTCAGTTTATCAATGTTCGNTATCATGTCACAGTAGTGAGAAACATAGTCAATACACTTAGTAAAGGCAAAACCATGCCCTTCACACACCAGCAGCATTCTACTCTTCTAAGGGGTACAGAGAGGCAGCCCCTGGCTCTCTGGGTTATCCAACTCAAAAATGGCAGCTCTGACAAAAAGCNGTCCANGCTTTGGGGCAAGTATTATGAAGAAAAGCATTAAAAGCACGAGAAAGCTGCTCCTACTGAAAACCAAAAGGTGTTGGAGAAATCCAAAAGACAGACTCTAACTTCGGCCTGACCTCCACCTCCTCANGCATTAATCAGGCAAATGGAATAAATCTATTCCTGCCNGGGCAGAATTACATATCATCTGTGATCCAGTGTCAAATAGGTTATCCCTTGATTAAGGTCTTAGCATGGATAAGACTTTTATTGAAATTATTTCCATTATGTGTACAGCAGTTCATCAGGAATAGATTTGGCCCAGTGTCTTTCAGATATGATTTGATCACACATCAAAATGTGGACATTTAAGTAACTTTAATGGAGAAATTAAACGTATCAGCTTCACTTCCGCTCCTGGGGCTGTACCCTTTTAGGAAATCCCACGCCAGCAAGTTCAGATAAGCCTGTGGTGGGGCCGTCCTTCAGCCCCGATACTCCCCTGTACCTGTGGCTCTGCACCTTGTGTTCTGATACCTGACATTTTCTTTCTCTCTCTCTTTCTCCTACATGGCCCAAGGTGGCCTCAACCTCACTTTGAATCCAAGAACGAACTTGGGATTTCTGATCCTCTGAGAGGGAGATCATTTGGCCGAGCAGTTTCCTGGAGACCAGGGCTAGAAAGAACTGCTTGCTCACTGCTGCATCTTTGATGCATTTTGGAACTACAAGTGGTGCACTGGGTGTTTGAAGTCATCTGCTGCTGCAGTGGACAGTGTCAGAGCATGAAGGACCCTCTGACACATCGCTAGGAGATCCCAAGAGGGGCTAGTTCAGCACACCACTTGCAGGAGTGAGCAAACACTTCTTTCTCANTCTTGGTCTCCAAGAGTGAAAGCCAACATGGCTGGAATTGTAGCTCAATTGAATACAGTGCCTTCTTAGCATGCAGAAAGACCTGGGTTCAATACCCAGTACCCTGTAAAGTAGGCACAGTCTCAGAACTCAGGAGGTAGAAATCCAAGTTCATTCTTGGCTATAAAGTGAGTTTGAGGCTATCCTGGGCTATGTAAGAGAAAGAGAAAGGAAGGGAGGGAGGGAGAGGGAGANGGGAAGAAGGGGAGAGGGAGGGAGAGAACAGGGGAGAAGGGAGGAGAAAAGAAAAATGGGAGACAAATGGAGAGGTCCAGAGAGAATGGCTCCTCTGTGGGATCTCTCCTGGCTTCTACGCTTCCTCTGCNTCAACTAGCACATAGCCTTGGGTATGCCCCTCCAAGCACACAAACACAGACTACATTGCAGAGTGACCTCNAGATGGTTCCCAGATCTGACTCCCTGCAGTTTTGTCCATCCACAGTCGGCGCTCATGGGCATCACTACACTTGACTCTCCACCATCAATTTTTTCCAAACCCAAGGACTTGAGATCTGGTCTGAGCACCACGTGTGGACATCTTCTCAGGAGTGAGAACAGATGCACCATGGACAGTCTCAACCANTCGTGGCTTTCCTATGCACACAGAAGCCAGTGGCTTATTTGCAGGCGGGATCCCAGAATTCAGCTATAATTTACATTGCCGTTTTAAAATAACGCTCTCAAAATACAACTCTCCTGTCTCTAAGATTCGCGTTACGTTCCGTAGAGCATATCCTAATTTTGGAAGGGGAGGAAAAGGCAAATATTTATTCAGAAAGTGCCTCATATTTACATAGCACCTAACGCTAATGAAACATCTTCCCCATCCTAATGAGGAGCTTAAGGTGTATATTTAGAGCTCCGCCCACCAGCCTGCCTGTGCCTCATTCAACCCAAGTCTGAAATCAGAGATCAGGCTTCACTAGCTTCCAGCATCACCGTGTGGGATCTATTTTACTCCCTGCTATGAAGAGGCACTTGCTAGCAACATTCTAGCTTTTCCTGAGGCTCAAAGAAGCTTCTCCTCTCTGTGTGGGTGCTGGGCCTGCTGCCAGCCTGATGGGAAGGGAGAAGTTCCGCACATTCAGTGGGGGACGGGGGGGACTTGGGTATCCTGTGTCTCCTCCACACATTTGTAGCTGGCCAGCTCCTAAGACTGGATTTGGTCCAGAGAAAGAGCTTCAGAATAACGGGNTCTCTCTGTGGGGTACAGTCAGTCCTCCAGGTCTCAAAGCATCCATTGCTGCCTGCCCCCAGTTGCTGCCTGCTCTATCTCTCACTACCCNCCTATCACTCTGCCTGGATGGCCTTTCCCTGGCCTCCTCAAAAACTTCACTGTCCTCCTTTCTGCNCCCTTCCAACTCTCCATCCTTTTATCTGAGACCAGTCTACACAAAACTCAACCAGTGCCAGCAATTGCTTCATCCCATGACCCTAGGGTCTACCTAGGGGTCCCCTGAGCTTCATCTAGAGCTACTAAGGGCAGGGGCCATGCATGACTCTGTCTCTGGTGACAGGCCAGGTTCAGTCTCTCTTTCAGCAGGTGTGCTTGTTCTGTGTGGCAGTTGCCAGGCACCCAGAACCCTCTGCAGGGAGTCCAGCTGTGGAGAGGAAAGTTGTCTCTTGCCAGGGATCCAAGGTGGGGAATGGGGGAGATTCATCGGCCCTCATGTCAATCTCATAAATCCAGAAAGAGGTGGTTTTCCGTATTTCATAGACAGGATTATAAAATCCCTTCAGGGGTAAGTGATGTTGGTTGGGGACAGGAGCGAGGTAAGTGGGGAGTGGTAGATGATGGGGATCACTGCAGTGGGAAACCACTGCCCTAAGTCTCAAGAAAAAAAAATACATGCTTGCCAGAGGCTGGGCTCCTAGTAACACCTTCCTTTTGCCCAACCTTGGTTGGCCATGGTGACAAGCTGGCATGTGGGAGGCCCTATATAGCCCATGCCTTGAAAGTCTTGCCTGTAGACAGTTGGGTGGAAGTGGGGACAGTGATGATCTCTGTGTCACCAGTCCTCTCCTCCTGCACATTTCAGCTCACAGCCATAGCTTCCAAAAGACTGCTTCTTGGAGTGTACTCACCCAACGCTGCTTCCCAGCTTCTGTGATAGGTCACCCTGCTGTTCCATGGGCAGGTTCTACACCTCAGTCACAGGTCCCCGTGCTCTTCCATGGGCAGGTGTTCTACACTTGCCAGAGCCTGACACACGCATTTGCTGCTTCACACCACTTGAGGACTGGCTGGCATGCACATGAAGTCCCATCTTCAACCTACTGAGTCTGCCTGCCTGCAAGGGGCCCCCAGATATCCACATGTTCACAAACTACAAGTAATTCTCATCTCCCAGTCAGGTGATCACTAGAGTCACTACCCATGATTTTAACATCTAGTGGAGGGGCACATGTCTTCTCTTTGGTAGGTGGCCCGGGTACCCTGAAGATATTTCACAGCTTTGACAGCTACCCAGATGCTATGATGTGAAGAATAGGATTGAAAGTCAATGTGTGTTTAGATAAGGTTTTAAAAAAAAAACACAAAGAAGAAAAAAAACAAGAATTCATATCCCTGGTCACCACTCTTGTGAATGCACTGCCTAGGTTGCTTGTGGCTTGCCACTTACATAACTTAATTGTTTAAGAAAGGAAAACCATACTAGGTGAACTCAGATGACCTGAAGGCAAAATTGAGACCCAGCATGAAGCTCTGGCTGAAGAGGCACCAAGCACATAGTAGGTTTTCAAACAATTATAGCTGCATTATCAATTAATAATAGTCTGTGGCTGTCCCTTGGCATTGATTATTGAGCCATGACAAGGCACTCCAAAGGTGTAACATTACAGCCTGCCCTGCCTTACATAAGGGCAATTCTGGACCAGTCTAAAATGTCAGAGAGAAAAGAAAGCTTTAAATGACAATAAGTCAAGTCCTGTACACTAGAACGAGGCGGTTGAGGTTAAGTGACTTACCTCAGCTACAAAGCCACTCCCCAGTGGAGGCTGGACTCTAATNCCGGATCTCTGGTATCCCACTGATTGTATTTCTTTGCTAGATTCTGCTGGCACTCTAGTGAAAGGGGAAACTTCAAATAAAAAGTAAGCAGAGTCGCTTGCTCTGCTGCT
This sequence comes from Neotoma lepida, assembly GCA_001675575.1. Classification (NCBI taxonomy): domain Eukaryota; kingdom Metazoa; phylum Chordata; class Mammalia; order Rodentia; family Cricetidae; genus Neotoma; species Neotoma lepida. The sequence continues at coordinate 140,814 of LZPO01055223.1, forward strand.
AATGGAGGCAGTGCTGTGTCTGCTGCCAGCATCCTCTGAAGAGACTTAACGCCAGAAACAGCTCTAANAGAACGGAGGCCCTGGAGGTCACCTGGCCGGTGCTGTCCCGCNGGGATCAGTCATGCCCTTCTTTCGGAGATCTCCAGGGAATGACTTCACTGTCAGTTTCATGAAAGTTGACCCGCCACCCACACACCTCTCCTTTCATTCTCATTTGTCAGGCCTGCCCCACATTCTGCTCCAGGGTCTGATGTAGTGTATACTTCCTAGAAGTCTTTCCTGCATAGCTTGTCTCTCCTCGTGCCCTAGTCCATAACACATTAGAGCACTCTTCGGCACTGAACCCATTCAATCTACCCCTAAAGAGGCACAGATAATTGTCTCAGAGAAGGGCACTTTGGGCTCTCAAACAAGTTCACCACCCATAGCCACTCCTGCCCTGCTTTCCTGCTCAAAGAGTTTAAACCTTGACCTTCCTCCCCTAGGGGAAAGGGACTGACCAAGCTCAGGGTAAAGTCTAATTTGCTTCTAACAATCTCAGGGACCNCATTTCTCTTCCCAGGGGCTCATTTTAAACTCTCAGTAGGATGGAGTCTAGACAGATATGGTAGACACCACTGGGCAGAGGCTTATGAAGGCTTCCTCCTTAAGGGATGGTCTCTCCATCATCTCCTCATTGTTCCATCTCAAGAAGGCACTGGAAAGGAGCCAGCCTGGCATTCCGGGGTGGCAGAGCAAAAAGATGGAAGGAGCCTGGCTCTCTGATGTCAACTTTGAGCTATCAAATTAACCAATTCTGGAGTCACTTTGGTGACTTTTAGTTGAGTGATATCATCCATTTTCCTTATCCAGTGACTTAGGAAGCACATTTTCTGTATTTGTAGCCAAAAACCAACCTAAATGATTGGCAATCTTCCTTCTCCATGCAGGCTTACCATCTAATNGAGACAGACTATTACTAGAACCAATTTCCAAACCACACATTAGTATAGTAGTCAGTATATTATACCTTGGCACACCACTCAGCATTTTAGAACTTCTTGGATGAATGGAACCAGAACAATGGTCCCATGGCGAATGGAAAAGGTTTTCATGACCTCCCGTAAGGACGACAGGGAGGGGGAATTTAGTGCAAGTTGAGGCACAGCCTTGATATAGGAGGGTCGTGAACGAAGATGGAACAGACTGGTCATTGAGACCCAAACCCCACCTCTGCCACCTTTCAGCTGTGTGACCTAGTGTACATTACTGCCAACGCTTCTGTAACCTTTTGTGTCCTCATCTGTAACTAGGGACAGCAAACATGAGTAACAGTGTATGTACCACATCCCACAGGACAGGCATCACCCCAGCATTTTATATAGGAAAACTATGCCAAGTTCACAGGGTAATTTGGGAGNCTCAGGGGAGGGGTCTGTGAAAGGGGCTTGTAAATCTTTCCTTGTAAAGGAAAATTAATGAAATTTTGCTTTCTCAAGAAGTAGGCAGTTCTCCAGGACCTCCGTGATACAAACTCTNGCTGCAAGATTGCCTCCCAGAAAGGAAACTACCTAGGCCCTGAGGTTATTTCTTTGTCTCATTCAGGATTCTGTGTCNAGGGCCCCATTTGTTCAGTCACTGTACTTACAGTCTAAGAGTCTTCAGTGTTGCACGCTGCATCCCAGGGAGAAATGGAAGACCCAGGAGAGGTACAAACGATGACAATGCAGAGAGTATTTAAAAAAAAATGGGTCTGAAATACCGAGGAGGGGACCGGGTAACTGAGACCACAGATAAGAGTACTGGGTGCAGGGAACCCAACAATGACAGGAAACTGAGTGGCAAGGGCCCAAGGCCAGAGTGATTACTGTGTACAGGCTGTCTCTTATACACATCTAGATGTGTATACTTGACACCATCCACATAGTCCAGGGACCATGGTAGGACTCTGTGAAGGCAGAAAAATCTGAGCTCCACCATGGTTAAACATTTCCATGAGACATTTCTCTCTCTGATTCTCTGATTCAGTCACATCAGCAGATAATGTGTCAATGTAGAGCCCACCGGGTCATAGGCCTGTCTCTTATACACATCTAGATGTGTATAAGAGACAGCCATGGTAGGACTCTGTGAAGGCAGAAAAATCTGAGCTCCACCATGGTTAAACATTTCCATGAGACATTTCTCTCTCTGATTCTCTGATTCAGTCACATCAGCAGACAATGTGTCAACGTAGAGCCCACCGGGTCATAGGCTCTGTAGACACACAGGAGGGAAGGAGACATGACTCTGGCCACTGCTCTCACNGACCAATGAGAGACATTGNCTGACTGTGGCAGAGGAGGAGCAGGTGTTACCCTGGCTATAGGGTCCAGAAAAGGCCTCCCAGAGGAGATCTTGCCTACCTCAAGAATCAGCCAGGGGGGAGATGCACAAGGCTGTCCAACCTACCCTAAATGCCAAGAAAGGATGATACAGCCATTNCACAAGCAGCTCAATATACATATACCAAGAGCCATTTAGACGGCAGATCAAAGTCTACCAAGAGAATTCTGTTTCCCTAGATCAGAGGGCTGGAGGATACCCTGGAANGGCAGTGTCTTCTGTCATCCACATTCTTGCACATTAGANGAAGGTACCTGTTTACTCCCAGAGNGAACTAAATGTTCTTCAGATCTGAACATAGGGCCTTGAACAAGTGCTCAGGGGTCAATTNACTGGGTCCCTGAAAGGCCTGCCCTGGACAGAAGGCNNACAGCTCCTCTGTGAATTAGCAGAAAATACTCAGTTCTACCAGCCTGTGGCTCTTCTCTCCTCATGAGGCATGTATAAACATGAGGTCACAATGTCTTCCGTATAGCACAAAAGCCACTTNGTGACTGCATCATGAAGGTGTTTCTAGGTGCATCCTTCTGTTCTCCACATTCCAGCCTGCATTTTGTACAAGGTGACCACTGCTGANAAGATCAGATGTTTTCTCATAGTTGTTTTCTTTCCGTTTTGCTTTGAAACTAAGGTGGTCCCTTCTGAAATGAACGTTTTGGTGNTGTGACCTTAATCAGGANCACTGGGCTCATCTGTGAGACTAAGAGCCCAAGCTGATAATCCTCCAAGTCTGGCCACCACCACACTTCCAGGTTGGAATGGAGTCTCCAGATGGGGAAGAGTGAGANGGAAGCTACAGCTGGCCTCACTTGGAGCCTGAAAAGAATGGGAGCTACCTTGGTCTCCAAGTATCTTCTCAAAAACCCTAAGCCTGCAGCCCCCAGCATCACAGGCAGTGCACATAAGCACCAAGGGAAGGAAAGTCACCCAGTCATAGCTATTTGTTGTGTCATCCTCACAACCCTTCGAGGCAGGTGAGGCAACTGGGACTCCAAGAAGTTAGCTTGTCTGGAACTGCACAGACAACAAATGGCAGAGCAGAATTTCAGAGCTCNAGTGTCTTTCTGTAAGGCCAACCTTCCTCCCATAGTGCTGCAGTGAGCAACAAGAGTGAGATGCTTGAACTGGGCTATCTCACAGTATCCTCCACTATCCCACAGTATCCTCCGCTATCCCACAGCATTCTCCGCTCTCCCACAGCATTCTCCGCTATCCCACAGCATTATCCTTGTTTCCCAGGAGAAGTGCCATCAGGTCTACCTCTCAGAAAGGTTGGCTTTTGAAGGTATACAAAGGTGGGTCTCTTTTTTTCCCCCAACTCCTGATTAGGGCTGGACAACTAAGGCTGGCATAAGACAGGAAATTCCTAAACTGCTACAGGCTGGCAAGAGAAACACCCACCCAATCAGAATACACAAACCGAATTAAACATGTTTAAACAATCTGATCCCTAAAAAGTACCTCTAGAAATATAGGCTGTATCTCTGTCAGCATCCATATGGCAAGCTGGGCAGATATTCTTCTGCCTGGCAAATGGCAAGTACTCCAGGCACTCCCCCTGCCAGCCGGGCCAGCCTCAGTACCCCTGAAATAAATCACAGTCCAGATCCCTAGCCTATGGTGATATGGGTTCTGATTGGCATGGGCCTTGTCTTCTGGGTCCTTCAGCAGCACACTAGCACGTTGGCCTCTTAGGCCTTTCCAATCACTCCATTCATGGTCTACTGTGGGTATTAATTATCCAGCCCGCCAGCCCGTACCTTCCCTTGTGCTAGCTGTGAATCCATCACTTCTGCAAAGCTTTTAAGCCTGGTCATGTTTATACTTGTGGTCTTTCAAAAACACTGCTGGTGAAAAGAATAGTTGCTATTTATGTTCANGTTCCATAGACAGCCAGACTAGGCAAACAAACTCGAGAATCTGAGGCACCACCNTGCCCTGGCCCATATGAAGANCCAACTGTTACGTCAAAATGGTGAACAAACACTTGGGGAAGCGTCTTGAGAAGAAACGNATGTATAGCCAAGGGGTACAGCAGCAAGGTGAGCAGATGGGGAAATTAGGGTAGGAATATGCCTAGATACTTTGAGAGGGTGAGTTGTAGGCCTGAGGTCTGGGCCAGGAAAGGGTCCAGCTGAGGGATAAGGGACNCNTGGCCGAAGGCAAAAGTGATGNCCTANTTCCAAAGGTTTTGTCATACTGGCCATAATGCAAAGATACAACATAGCATGCTTCAAGGTGTTCTGAGGCTTATTTCAATTTTTAAACTCCAACAATNTTCTGTGTTCTTTGTGATCCACTCAGGAGAGATGGCTGGGCATGTACAAAGCTGATGGNCCTGGGANAACTGGCCGGTCCCTGGGAATCCNGTGCCTCAAGCCAGCTCCAGCTTCCCCTTGTCAGGCAATCACTGAACCATATTAGCCTGGGCTCAGCTGGCTCTGCTTCCATTACTAACTCACATTGACCTCCCTGGCCAACAAAGCGCACTGGAGCACGAAGCAAGGANCAGAACGGAGGGAAGCAATCAAGATGTTCCTTCNTTGGTGAGNAGCNTGCTATCGCTGAACAAAGACACGGTCGGACTTAGTTCAAGTGTGTGATCTCTGTTGCTTTCCTGGCTGTCCAGGTGACAACCACATCTGNNGGGCTCTAACCCANGGTGGAAATGCTGCCCCTCTCCAGACACCCCTCCTTTGTTCTTTGCCCAGGACAAAACAAGAGGGAAGGGATGTGAGGTTCCACCCGGCCCAATCAGCGGTGCTGACTGTGAGGGCACTGGAGCAGCCAGGTTACACCTGGAACTCACAGTCGCTTGTCCCGGCAAAGAGGACTGGTCCCCCTTTTAATTTGTTCATGGATCCCTGTGTTTGCCCTGTACCTCACACTCTTACTACCTACCCCCTTTCACACACACACGCACACAGCTGGAACTAAATTCTATTACTCACCACCCAAAATGCTAAGTGACTGACACACGCTACTCATGATGATCTGAATCCTGAGGCCAGTGCTCCAATGATGCTAGGATTCAGTGGAAGGTTTGACAAATTCTCCATTGCAAAGACTGGGAACTACGAGTAGATGCTGAGCCTACTGAGGGGGCCTGAGTTTTCTGAAATCCTATGTATATCCTATGCCTGCAGAGAGTCCACCTTACCTCCTATGTTCATACATACCAAGATGTACTCACCTATGTCCAGACATCCCAAAATATCCGGCCTCCACATAAAGGTCATCATGGATGAGAAATACTTTGCCTCTCATCACCAGAAGTGCTCAAGGGCAGAAGGCAGAGGAAGGACCTCTGTCCTGTAAAGAGGGGAGCCTGCACAAAGACCCCTTCCAACTTAAAGAGTCTTNGAGCAGCCTGCCTGGATAGGAAAAACACCCAGTGAGTAAAGTAACCTGACCCTGATGGGTGGAGACATAGAGCCAGGAGCTGTAAGAGTGAAAACTGGATTCCGAGAAAGCACTGCAAGGGCCNCAAGGGAGGTTAGCAGTTCTAAGAATTCACAGACACCTGTCGGAAAGAGTGCAAAGAAAATCCCATTTGGTGTCAGGTCAGGAAGCTATTTGAGGCTCACACCATGTAAAACTGTATAGTATCAGAAGATATTTTCAAATCTACACCTGTACATGAGCTTACACCTAATAGAGATGTTGTTAAACATCCATCGGGCCACGGGAAAAAAAGGTTTACAGAAACCCAATCTGACATAAAATGATAATTCTGACCCAGATACTCTTGCAAAAGAACAGATCTCTTAAAAACCAGTCTCACACAGCCAAGCATAAAACAAGCTGTTTCATTATGGGCCATCTCAGGTCATGANGCCAGCANTATTCATTTGGCCCACACCTCACACTTCTCTGTCAGGTTACTAATTTTTTATGGCACTTCCTTCCCTCCCTGACTAAATGCAAAATCCCCAGAGAGGCAAGATCATCTGATGCACAGAGTCTAGGTTCCCAGTCAATGTGAGAGTAGACTGGCCAAAGACAGATCTGGTATCCACCATCCCCCTTCCCTCTCTCCCTCACTCACTTCTTCCTTCCTTTCCTGCCCATGACAAATATGAGAGACTGGTACACACAAGAACAATGTGCAACAATGAGTTAAAGATACTAAGTATTTAGAGTCAAGTGACGAGGATGGAGCCACCATCTTAATATTGATCTCAGTGTTGTGGACAGACAACCTGAGACCAATTTATTTCTTCAGCCAATATTTAATGAGCTTCTGTAAGTACAAGGCATTAAAAATGAATAGTCTAGGAAGATAAATGCTAATGTGACTAAAACCCATGTTATAGGTACGAAGCAATACAGAGATCTTGTGGAAGGTACAATGACTCGTGACAGGGAAAATTAAGGTAAGTTGTATATGACTTGCATACTGAAGATGCAGTCCTACCCACCTATCCATCCCTTTTCCCTCTACCAATAAATGGGTAGACTGTTGAAGGGTGGGTGAAAATAGAGTAAGTGGATGAAATGGTGGTTGAGTGACGGGTGGATGCATGCATGCATGCATGGGTGGATGGATTGGGGGTAGATGGATGGTGGGTGGGTGGATAATTGGACAGGTGAATGACAGGGCGGTTGAGTGAATGGGTGGATGGATGGAGAGGGGGAAGATGGATTAATGTGTGAGGGGATACATAACTGAATGGTTGAATAGAGTAGTGGGTGAGTGGATGGGTGGATGGATGGACAAGCTGGGTGACTGGGCAGATGGACAAATGAATACATGATGGATGGATAGAAGTATAGATAGATGGATGAACAGGTGGATAACTGAATGGATGAATAAAAGGGTTGGGCATAAATGGGTGGATGGTGGATGGATGGAAAGAATGAGGCAACATCTAATAAGCTTTGAAAGGGGAGTCATGTGTAAAGTCACAGTGTAAGGAGCAAGCACACTACAGCTAACAAAACCACATAGTCCATAACACGGGAGTGGAGAGAAGCACAGAATTGACCTGGCACCTCATGGCTGGATATCAAGTCCATTGAAGGAAGTGCTGGCACAAGAGGCTAGAGTCTGAGAGCTAAGACCTTATCTAACCTGGGATTTCAGGCAGAAGGACTGGAACTCTACCAGCCAGATANATGGAAATCCTCAAAGCTTTCTGATTGGAAGAAAGGAATATGACACACTCATGACTAGGCACTTTCTAGGAATGAAACATTTCAAACTTGTGTAATGACAATAAAAGGTCACACAACTGAAACCCTGAACATCCTCCAGACCTTTCCTGTNACTAGGAGACACAGCACTGAATTCCTGTTAATCACTCATGAATATTTTGACAACTTACTTATGCAAACACATGAATGTAAAATTATAAAAGACAAATGTTTGCCATGCTTTAAATCTTATATAAGTAGATTTGTTGTTGAATGTTCTGTGTATGTATATATGCTTGTGCCTGTGCAAGTGTATGTGAGGGTGGGTGCTTTTAGAGGCCAGTGAGGGTGTTGGATACCCTGGAGCTGGAGTTCCAAGTGGTTGTGAGCCATCTGACATGGGCTCTACAAAAGCAGAAAGTGTCTTAACTGCTGAGCCATCTCTCCAGCCCCTAGATGTATTTTCTTTNACTCAATATTTTTTTTCAGATTTTCCTATGGTACAAATGTAGCTTTTAATTAATAGTTCTATATAGTACTCTACTAATGAATAACTACAATTTGTTAGTATCGTTATTTTTAATGGTTTTGCAACCAAAACTAGTACTATGGAGCATACTCCTCGCTGCNGTGTCGGGTGATAGGTGTACACACAGCTTTAGTTTTTATTAGATATTGTTAACTACACTCAAAAGAGGAGCCACTTGCACANACACCAGGAATATGTGCACTGCTGCCAGACATGCTTGCCTGTAATTTGTGCCCTGTGACAGACATGAGCAGCATTCTTTCAGTCCACATTCCTGGGCTACAAGGAGATCAAACATCTTTTTAATGTACTCACTGATCCTTCTATTTCCTCTTCAGACATCCCATTTAAGGGCTGAGGAAGATGGCTCAGCCAGCAAAATGCCTTCCCTTGTAAGCATGAGGACCTGGGTTTGGTCCGAAGCAAGTTGGCACACACATCTGTAATCCCAGCACTGTGGAAGTAGAGACAGGAGGATCCCTGGGGCCACCCAGCCTAGACTCCTTGGTACATTCCAGACCAGTGACAGACCTGGTCTTTAATAACAAACAAGTGGGCTATACCTAAGGAACGACAGTTTAACTTGTCCTCTGGCCTCTACACACATGAACACACATGTACTTGCACACACAAAGACATGAACACACACATGTATGAAATTGCCTGTTCCTTTCACACACTTTAAAATGTTGGGGCCTTCCCCCTCACCCCCCCCGTCTCACTGATTAACAATGCTTCTGGTGCCTATGTGCCCTGGATATATTTTTGCTTGATTTGTGTTTTGGGGTGGAGTCTACCTGCATGGTTCTGGCTGACCTAGAACTATCTCTTTAGACAAACTGGCTTCAAACTTGCCATTATCCTCCTGCCTCTTGAGTGCTGAGGTTAAGAGTGTGTACTAGCACACCCAGCTTGCATTTTTATTTGTAACTACAATTCACAAAATACTTTTCATCAACCCNAATTTACAGATGGAAAATTGAATGTGTAAGAGACACAGCTTATGGCCGGACAGCTTATTCCCTTGTAAGCATGAGGACCTGGGTTTGGTCTGAAGCAAGTTGACACACACATCTGTAATCCCAGCATTACAGATCCCAGGTGGCCCATGCCTTTAATCCCACTACTCAGGAGGCAGAAGCAGGTGGATCTCTGAGTTTGAGGCTAACTTGGTCTACAGAGCGAGTTCTAGGACAGCCAGGGCTACATAATTAAACCCTGTTTCACAAAAATAAAACAGAGAGAGAGAGTGAGGAAGAGAGAGAGAGGGAGGGATGGGAGGAGGGAGAGAGAGAGAATGAAGTGGAAAGAGGCCAGAATAACTGGGGGGAGTACTGGGAAGGCAATGATTAGATGACAATACCGAGGATAAGGGTGGGGGCTATGTACAGGTGTGGGAGGCAGTGGTACCACTCAGGATACAGGAATACATGAGAAGAAGGCAAGAGTTTGTTTTCCCGTGTACTGAGCTGAGGGGCTGGTGAGTCCTGCAGGGCAGTTGGAACTGTGGCTGGGAAGACCTAAAGCCGTGTGCAGCTGTGAGTTAGCATAAGCTAACCAAGGTGAAAGTGAATNCCCATTCTAGGGCCCAGAGCCACCCTAACTATGGAAATATTCTGAGTCCCAAAAGAGCTCACCTCACAGCTCCTCTTCTCCCTTCTGCACCTGACTCTCAGCATGGTATTCTCACAGGGGGCAGTCAACCTGTGACCCAGGTTCTCTATTGCTGCAATAAAGCACTGTGACCAAAAGCAACTCTGGGAGGAAGGGGTTTATTTCATCTTACATATTGTAGTCCCTTGTCCAGGGAAATCGGGGCAGGAACTCACAGAGGAATCTGCAGACAGGAGCTGAAGTGGAGGCCATGGAGGAACGCTGCTCACTAGCTTGTTCCTCATGGCTTGCTCAGCCTGTTTCTTTATAGCACCAGAGGTGATACTGCCCAGGGATCTGGGCACTCCCACACCAATTATTAATAAAAAAAATACATTACAGGCTTACCCACAGACCTATCTGGAGGGTGCATTTTCTCAACTGTTTCCTCTTTCCAAGTGAGNATAGTTTGTGTCAAGTTGACATAAAACTAACCAGCACAACTTCTTACATAAAATCTCTTGTGGGTCAGAATTTTGGGACCCAAAAGTAATCAGGTGTGACACACCCACTAGAGTGAAAGGGCTGATCTGATACTGCAGTAGAAAATATGAATACTCTCCTTGGCCATATATGACCTTAATTACAGGTCTCACATGACCTTATGCCAAACCTAAAAACACTGTCAGGTTTCTTNGAAAATTTCCTGTTTACGACTCAGGAGTCAGAAAAAAATTAAATAAAATTCTCACTGCCCCTCATTGAACAACAATCACACACATATGCACACACATGCAAATGACAAACCAAGGAACATTCCATTAAAGAATCCCTACCCTATGTTTTATTCTATTCTGTTTGTGGCTCACTGCATTGCTATCAGAGTCCATACAACACTTTGACCTGAGATCCCCTGTGACCTTTGAGGAGTTAGATGAGAACTCCAGCTGGAAAGGTGGGCTCATCTACAGGCCACGGTGTGAGTGATGCTACATTCAGTCTAGGAAATGGGTTACTGCACTAGCTTGTGAGGAGCTGTNCGTGGTGCTGCCTGTGGAGACAGCAAGAGGCCTAGAGGTAAGATCCTGGATGTGCTTCCTCCTGGGTTGGAACCAAGGTCCTCAGCCAGTAAGACTCCTTTTCAACCTCTTTTGATTTTCCTGGCCTGCAACAATCAATAAATAGGTTTCTCATTAGAGAATGCCAGGGTTGAGGGTCCTGAACAATAAACATTCCAGTCAGCCGCGCCCAGTTATGGTCTGACATGTTCCCTAACAGTTGTGTCAAAGGCTTGGTCCCCAGTGCAGGAGGATTCAGAGATGAGGCCTTCAGGAATGGCTGNGTCATGAGGGTTCTGGCCTCATCTATCTAACCACTGATGAATTCAGTTTAACAGACTGCTGGGGGAGGAGAGGGTTAGAAACAAGGAGGTGGACAAAGCTGCAGGAAGTGGCTGTTGACACCGTATCTTGTCTCAGGCCCCTCCTTTTTCTCTCTCTGCTTCCACCACGTGCTCCCTCCCAGGCTGCTCTGCCTCATTCCAGGCCAAGAAGCCACAGAGCGGAGTGACCATGTACTGAAATCATGAGCCAAGTTAAGCCTGTCTCCTTTGGTTCGCTTTCCCATGTATTCTGCCAGAGATGGAAAGCCAACAAAAGCCTCTCCTGTGAGGTAATGATGGCCAAAGAGGCACCTTCCTAGTGTGGCCACACTGAGTAGTTCTTTTTTCCACTTACCACTATTGTCTCTTTTTACTCGCTTATTGAGGATGGGTGGCTAGACCTGACTTGGGGTATAGGTTGTGACCAACCACGTTTGATAANAGTTCCATGACAGGCCCTGGGGACACTTGCCAGATTGCCCACCACTGGCTTTGGTCAGCTGACCCTGAGGTACGTTCCAGCCCAGCTCTCAGCTCCAGTCAAACCATCTACCTTGGCTTTCTGCTCACACACAAAGGTAATGCCTGTAGAAAATCTGCCAAGGCCAAGCACTAGGGCTCCAAAGCCCTGTTGTTTTCCAGCCCCCAAATCAGCAGATTGCATCTCACACAGATGGTGTTCCATCTTCATCACAGACGGTAGTCTCAGCAACAGCATTAAGAGATTTGGGGCAGGGCGTGGAGGTGGCTCGGTGAGAAGAGGTGCTTGCACCCAGCCTCATGACCTGAGCGTNATGTCCCAGGACACGCATGATGGATGGAAAGAAATAATTCCTGAAGACTGTCCTCTGACCTCCACATGCATGTTTCATGTGCTCCCCCCCCATGTGTATACATACACACTAAATAATGGAATTTAAAGACAGACTGTGGGTGGCATGACCCTTTTCTTCTTAACATGACCTAACATGTACTTAAATCTGGCTTAAGTGTTTCAAATTCATGATATAAATGATATAAAACCTGCAGTGTCTACTCCAGGTCAAAGCTCTCTCCATTTTTTTAAATTTCATATATGTAATAAGCTTACTGACACAAACTTTAAGCTTCATACTTCAGGGTCTTTAAGTTATCTACATTTGGCTTGGGGCATATATAATTCATACATACACACTAACCAGATCACTCACACACACACACGCACACACACACACACACACACACACACACACACCTCTCCTTGAGCTCTTCTGTCCTCTTCTCCTCTCCCCCTCCTCTGCCTCCAAATACCCCCTTCCAGTCATCTGCTGTGGTGCATGGAGCTGGTGACGCTCTCATGGTGCCAAACTCTGGGGACAGGATTACAGNCTCCACACGAAACTCCAGTTTCCACACACACTGATCCTCACAAGCAGATGAGGCAGTGACACTGTCATTATCATGACCATCATCAGAATCGACTCCTGGGTTCACTCACCCAAAGCCAAAGTCTGCCTGTCTCTCACCCACTGCAGGCAGATGAGCTGCTTCCCATTCACAGATTAATCCTCACCAGACAGACACAAAAGAAGACAAAAGCAGCTGATTCACAGGCAGATTGCCTTGTACGATCATGAATGAATGGATAGGCAACTCTGGAATAGCAACAGGACTGTTTCCCATTGAAGGCAGACAAGTGTTTTCATTTTGTACAGAGATGAGACTGTGTATTGTTTCACGTTCTTTCCCCAGATATAAATCTTTTGGGTTCTCTTTTCTGGTTTTGTTTGGTTGGTTTCNAGACAGGGCCTTGCTAGGTAGACCTCANATTTATAGGGATCTTCCTGCCTCTGCCTCTCAAGTGCTGGGACACCACCAGNCTGGTTAGTGATCTGCTGTTTTACAATCCATTTCAATTGTGATTATAGTGTAGACCAAACAACAATGAATTGTGCTCCATATAATTACACAAATGTAAAGTATTACTAAATACTTTGCACAACCCGTTATTAAAAGCTACTAGAGTGTAGTGACACCTGAGGCAGGCAGTAAGTNAGCCACAGAACTTGGAAATAGTCATGTTCACAAATAATGAACCCATGCAATGTCGTGGTGTCTCCTCTCTTCTGCACACAATCTAGAAAAGCATTAATCCTTGCTGCTAACTCGGGGTAAGGGNCATGGCCAAACACACCTGTTACACTGAGACAATCTAATGTGTAAACCAGAGCCCACAAAAGGAATAACCCAAAATACCCACCTGCANCTGGCTCAGCTCTTCTGAGGCTGCAGACAACTGCAGGGTATTTTGCAGAACTTACTCAATGGCTTTAAGATGCAATCCAGGCATGGCTAAGTTTTAAAAGCCAGAATGGTTGAGTCTGGTGCCCGAATCTGTAAAGAACTGATAACAACCAAATAAAGGGGAGTATTTGTCTCAAAATATTTGCTGCCAACTAGCAATTCCATCGTCTTCCAATTAAGTCTACAATTAAGAATAACTTTCAGAATCATTTTGTTNCAGGTTTGGGAAGATAGTTTTTTGAATAATGCTTAAAAGAAAATCTGAGGGCAGGTGAGATGGCTCACTTGGTAAGGGTGGTTGCCACCAAGTCTGATGACCCGACTTTGATCCTTGGAATCCACACAGTGGAAGGAAAGAACCAAGTCCTGAAAGTTGTCGTGTGACCTTTACATATGTCCTGCCACCTCTCCTGAGTGGACCACAAAGAACAAAGAAAGCTGTTGGAGTTTAAACCTCAATCTGAGCCTCCTACATCTTCAAGTGTGTCATATCTTTGCATTTTAAACACTGTGACAAAATCTTTGGAGCCCAGGGCCCTTTGGCCAGGTGCCAGAAATTTCCAGCAAGCCTGACTCTANAATTTAGGGCTGTGATTTAGTTTCTTTCTGTTGCTGTGACAAAAACACTCTGAACAAAGGCAACTCAGGGGGAGGAAAGAGTTTATGTCAGTGTACAGGCTACAGTTCATCACTGAAGAAAGTCAGGACAGGAACTTGAAACAGAAACCAAAGTGGAACACCAATTGCTGGCTCACTCATGGGACTATGCTTATCTCGTTTTCTTACACAACCCAAGACAACCTGTGCAGGGAATAGTGCCACCCACAGTGGACTGGACTTTCTTACATCAGTTAACAATTAAGACAGCCCCCTGCAGGCATGCCCACTGGCCCATCTGATTTGGGCAATCTCTCAACTGAGACTCCTTTTTCAGTTGACTCCAAGGTGTATCAAGTTGATGATACTTAAAGCTAACTAGGGCAAGNTTTATATTCATGTATAATTACATGATGCCTTTGCTTTCAATTAAAATATTCATTCTTCAGAGAAAGTTCAGAGATCCTTAGAGNACTCAGGCAGATTATTGAAGGATTCATGTATTACTGTGTGAGAACAGTTCTGTTCACTTAAACTTTAGCCTACTTNCAATGTTANAGAAATATTTTCTTTTTTGTTGTCTTTTGAATCTTATGGGGGGAGGGAGCAGCAATATGTGTNTGTGTATGAACACATANATGTATACATATTTAGTTGCTGTGNATGTGTATGTGTGTAGGNATGCACTTGCTATGTAGAATGCAAGGGTGCGTAGAATACAATCTGTGGGAATAGGTTCTGCCTTTCCAAGTGGGCCCTGGNTTTAGAACCCAGGTCATCAGGCTTAGCAGCAAGCCCCTTTACCTGCTGAGCCATCTCACAGGTCCTTTTGGTGTTTGAAATGTTGTGTTAATAGACTTTTTGGATCTTGAAAGTTTCTGAAAATTTCTCCACAGAAAACACTCTGAACCAAGTCTGTCTAACTTAACTTAAAAGAGGACTCACAAGAATTTTATTAATATGATTTATTAATATGATTAATATTAATTTAATTAATAGAAGGAAGTGAGAGTATAAAGGACTCCTTCCCTGATGCTCAGCAGCAGCAGCATGGCTCCCGAATCCTGCCATGCACCATGGCAACAGAACCACAAAGCCNACCACTTCCCATGAACGCCCAGGCCTGTGACTGCTCTCCATTCTCACAACTGTGTGGATGTGCTATGCCCAGGGTAGCAGTTATCTACCAAAGTCACTTGCTCAGACAACTTACCAAGCACCTATCAACACTGGCTTCCAGCAACATAGCAGGTACANGGCTTCTTCCCAGTGAGTATCTCAGAACTTCATCCAGTCACTGAAATGCTTTTAACTGATCATGCTTATACTCCCCCAAGTCAAGGCTGGGGCTGGAATGGTGCTCCTAGGCAACCATGCTTGGAGATCCCACACTAGGGGCTGCTTCCCTGCATGTCTTGACTTCTAAATGCAGACCAGGCTAGCCTTGAACTCTTGTCTAACATGTCAGGGATTGCTTAGGTCTTGAGAAAGAAGTCATAAACTGAACAGAGACACTTCCTAGTCTGGGTTTGTATTTATTAGAGGTGTCAAAGTTACATACAGTTCAGGTCATAGCCACTGTGATGAGGAAATAGGGATGTATTAACAGAACTCTCTAGGGAGGTTGTATCAGTACAGACACCTGGATCAGTGTTACAGGCCCCCAGACCTTAGCACAGCAGATACCATGGTGGAAGTACCGTTCAGGCCTTGAAACCCAGCACACAGGCAGCAACACTGACTAAAACAAGAACAAACACCTGATCCATCAAAGTCCATAGTCCTGGGAAAGTCCCTGAATGTGCAAACCTTGCTTTTGGCTTCTGTAGTTCTGCTTCTGGCTAACCGTTCTTGCTAGCTGAGGTATGCAAAACCAGGATATGTTTTTATGCTTAAAAGCACTGAAGTTCCAAACACCTAGTGGACTAACTGGATGGCTAATGAAGACTTTCTACTGACTTGAACCATATCCAAGTGATCTTCTCTGGTGGATACCCACCTCACAATTCTAGAGGCCCCCATGAAATCCCCAGAGATCAGACTTCAAGATACCAGGTGTCTTCGAGCCCCCCAGAGTTGGGAAAAGGTGCAGTGGTCAAGAGACTAAGAGACCTGAGACATTCCAGGGCCCTGGGACTCTCTTTGACCAATCACTGACTATGGATGGCCTCAAAGGAATCCAACAGCTCCATCCCAAAAGGAAACAAATTGAAAGTTGCTCTGGAGATAAGTCTACAAAGGAAAGGCCAGAAGCGGCTGCTGATCCAATCCTATGGGAGACATCACCAGACTCCCCTGGTCTGTTCAGGTGTATGACTATGTGGTGGCCATGCCAACTGTCTTTATTATATGTCTCTGTGTGTATCTAGATGTTTCTATCAATTTTGTTAGTTGGAGAAACAGATCTAAAACTGAAAGAGGAGTGAGCCATTATGGGATCACCGCCTCCACTGCCCCCAAGTTGCCTATCAAGTTCTCAAGGCTCACAAGCCATACCAGGCCATTCACCAGAACCACACCCCCTTCCAGAAGCAGTGCTGCTGTTGCTATGGCGATGCCAATGGCAGCTCCAAGCAGTAATAGTGGCGGGTGGCTGCCACAACCCAAGGGGAATTTCGCAGACGAGAACAGATATGGTGTGTTTCTTCCACAGAAATCTCTGGACCTTCTGTGAAATGGATTGCCCTTCTTTTGGAACTGGGTAGCCCAGTGATGTTTCAGGCCATCTAGAACATAGTGACTGGGAAACCCCAACCACCCAGACCCATGCCAGTTCCCCTGTATTGACCAGTGGCTTTATCTGGTGAGAGACAACCCCCATCCCCAAACCCCAGCTTAAGACCTGTGCCCTCTTGTTGGGTCCCTGAATCATTTTGGCTAGGCCACATTGCCCAGAGAAACCTCAAACCTCCACATATTCTCTCAACCTCACTCACAGTCCTTAGGTCCTGGTCCTGGTCTTTGTGTGGATGTGGGGGGCAGGGTAGTCTCTCAAGCAATACCCTCTGCCATCTAAGTGGAGTGTGCACAGAGAGGAGGAAAAGTTCCCCTAGCCAAGAGCTCCCCCTGCTCCCTCTCCTGCCTGCTCTAAGCAATTGGCTATGCCTGGAGAAGGGGTAAGCAACTCTCCAGGTCAGGGCCAGAGGAGAAGAGGACGTTCAGCTCCTTTCTCTTCCATAAGTTTATGACTCCTCTTCAGCCAGTGATCTATGTAACTGAAAAACTCAGAAACCCTCTTCTCTGAAAAGTAGTGTTACCTGGGTAGAGAGGTTTTCCCTCCCGCCCAACCCGACTGGGACCCCCAACACTAATCACGGTAAGGAGGCTCGGAATAATTTTTTTTTAAAGAATTAAAGACAGCAGCTAGAAAATACTGCTTCTGTTACTCAGTTGGCCCCAGATACTAGAAAAGAAACTTCAGGAGTCAGAAGGGTTTAATAATATAAGTAGGTCCTAATCTGGGGCGTGGGGGTGCAGGGGGGAAGCAAAACAAAATATAAAAAACACCCCAGAGAATAAAGCCAGAAACAGCAGGAAAAGAAGAGGGGAGAGAGATACCCCATCCTACAAAGGGGGTCCTTGGCCAGGCACTAGGACCCTAGAAGAGGCCAGCAGACTATCTATCCAAAAGACTTGATCCTGTTTCTGGCTTGTTTTGGGGCAGTTGTTGCTACAGCCATGCTAGTAAAAGAAGCTGACAAACAGGCTTTGGGCCAAGAACTGTTCCTAACCACCCCACACTCTGTAGTGGCTCTCCTGAGGGGGACCCCAGAAAGGTGGATGTACAGTGCCCAAATAATGCATTATCAAGTACTTCTGGGCCAGCCCTGCATCCAATTCTGTAAAGCTTCGGCCATCAGCCCAGCCTACTGCCAGACAATACCCCAAAGAGCTTGTCCAAGACAGCAGCCATGTTAGGGTCATCAGACTCCACCAACTGGATGGGAGGCACAGCAGGGTAGGATTCTGTGATGTGGCAGTGCATGCTGACAGGGTCCCCTGTCACCGACCTGGTGAAGGGAGATGCCCTGGCCTCTCCAGCTCCAGCCAGCAGGAACTCATAGCTCAGCTCATCCGGGCAGGTGCTGGCAATGTGGAAACACTTGCAGCCTTAGTGAAAGATGGACTCCAGCAGCTTCAGCTTCCGCCTCCGGCAGAACCCTGGCCCCAGCTGCTGCTTTCCCTATGGCTGCAGCTGCTACATCCTCTGCTCCATTTCGTTATGCTCTGGGGCTAGCAGGTTGGGAGCCTCTAGCCTCTGTCCACACCTCCTGAAAATGACTCCATCAGACCTGACCTAACAGATATCCTGCTGCAAGAAGCAGAAGAGGTACTGTCCACTGATGGGAGCAGCTTTATTCAAGATGAAATCAGTTATGCTGGGGCCAGTTGGACAGGACAGAGTGGGCCGAGTCCCTCAGTGAATGGATTTCAGCAAGAAGGGCTTGGCTTCTGGCATTTAACCCACTGACTTTGCTGGGAATAGGACAAAGCCATCACTGTATACACAGACCCTGTGTCCATTGGGGGCTTCTAGAGAGAAGGGGCTCTTCACCTCAGCCAAAAAGGAAATCAAAACCAGAAAAAAAAATCATGGCCCTACTAGAGACCATTTGAGTGCCAAGAGAGGTAGCCATTGTCTACCACAAAGAGTATCAAAAGAGGAGCCCCCAGAGGCCTAAGGGAATAGGGCAGTAGAACTGGCCACTCAGAAAGCAGTCCTAGAATCAGTGGGGCCTCTCCAGATCCTGGTTACACTGTGTACTGGGTTGTTTTGTGTGTCAGCTTGATACAAGTTAGAGTCATCAGAGGAAGGAGCCTCAGCTGAGGAAATGCCTCGAGATCCAGCTGTAAGGTATCTTCTCATTTAGTGATCAATGGGAGAGGGCCCAGCCCACGTGGGTGGTGCCATCCCTGGGCTGTTGGTTCAGGGTTCTATAAGATGGTGGACTAAACAAGCCATGGGAAGCCAGCCAGTATGCAGCTCCCCTCCATGGCCTCTGTATCAGCTCCTGTCTCCAGGATCCTGCCCTGTCTGAGTTCCTGTCCTGACTTCCTTCAGTGATGAACAGCAATGCTGAAGTGTAAGCCAAATAAACCCTTTCCTCCCAAACTTGCCTTTTGGTCATGGCGTTTTGTCACAGCAATAGAAACCCTAACTAAGACACCCTGCTTGAACCTGAATTACTCCAGAGCCCAACCTATACACAAAGAAACCATGTGGACAAAAGGGAAGATGCCAAACAAAGAGGCAAATGGGTGGTGGTTCTTGCCAGATGAGAGACCCATAGTCCCTGACNTTATCAGAAGGCAGACNGTCACCAAACACCACCAGGCCACCCATCTGGAGGAAAGTAAACCTGCTGAGTTACTCAGCCCCAAATATTACAGTAAGTTTTGGGTTCCCCTCTCAGTGGTCCAACGATGGTCGGACCTTCACTGGCCAAAGCTGTCCTATTTCTGACAAAGGTCCTAAATGTTGATTTAAAACTACATTGTGGCTAGAGGCCACAAAGCTCAAGACACATAAACTAAGTATGCCCTTGAGGCTGGCAAAAATTGAGCCAGCCTCCTACCTTTTGCCCTCCTAAGGGCCAGTTGCACCCCATATTGAGAAGTTCATGAGGCAGAAATTACCAGTTATTCCTTCAAGTCCTGCAACAGACCCCAAGGACTACTCACTAGAATGTTCGAGAGGCTGTGCCCTTGCCCGTGTCTCAGCCTACCCATAAGTTCCAGCCTTGAGACCTGACATGGGTAAAGAAAATCCCAACCTGGTACTTGGAGCCAACAAATCAAGGAGGCTTGGGGCCCAGGTATAGTCTTGACCTATGTCTGGTTGCAAATGGTTACCTGGAAGGTGGGATGAGTCTCAGTGGTTAGATTGGCCCTCATATTATGTTGGGATTGGCCACTTCCAGCTCACACTTGGGGACTTCCAGGGGAAGGGTGCCTGTTTAATATCACCATAATACTCCCTAGATAGTTCGCCCTACACAGAATCCTGTAGTCATACACAGCAGGAGAATTCCAGGAATGGCAGTTGAGTGTATTTCCAGGCTCCAGAGACTACCTGGCTTGCTTACACTAATGGCGTAACCAAGTGTGCATATTCCGAATTGTTTACACTGGAGGAGACCCTACTCCTTTTTGTCCTCATGCATTTTATACCACAGGTGTTCACCTATAATAGAAGAGGGCAGAGCCCACCTAAGTCTAGATTCTGGGCTTTACCACGCATGGTATGCCATTCCCATTCTCATTCCCCTACTGATGGGGGCAGATATTGCTGGCTCTGCTTCAGTCAGAACTGCAGACCTAGTTATAAGTCCTAAGAATTTTAAGGAACTCACTGCTCAAGTAGACATAGACCTGGGCCATCCAGAAGATTCTACTTCCGGTCTGGAAGCCCAGTTAGATTCCTTAGCCAAGGCTGTTTTTCAGAATCGCAGAGGAATCGCCTCTTTATGGGACAAGGAGGTCTCTCTATGGCACCGGAAGAAACTTGTTGCTTCTATGCCCACCAGTCAGG
Organism: Neotoma lepida; assembly: GCA_001675575.1. Lineage (NCBI taxonomy): Eukaryota > Metazoa > Chordata > Mammalia > Rodentia > Cricetidae > Neotoma > Neotoma lepida. The sequence goes on from LZPO01055223.1 coordinate 161,229, forward strand.
GGTAATTAGAGAATGTTTAGCCATGGTCAGAAATAACCTTCAAGGAAAAAAAAAAAAAATCAAGAATCTAACAACTACTAACAAACTTTGTTCTCCTGGTCACCCTGGTTAAGTACTCCACTTACAGCCACGGCTGGGCCATTAGTCCTTTTGCTCCTGTCTCTCACTTAAAACCCTACTTGCTCAACTGCCTACTTAGCTATGTAAAACAGAGAATAAATTCTGCTAAACTACTAGGGCTAAGAAGACAAAATAANCTCCTGCCCTCAGATGAGTCCATGATTTGATTCATGCCCATAGAACTAGTGGGGAATATAACAGACCCCCAGACCTTGATAGGCCCCAAACCTTAGCACAACAGACACCATGATGAAAGTACCATTCAGACCTCGAAACCCAGCACATAGGCAGCAATACCCGCCAAAAACAGTAAAGACCTAACCCATCAAAGCCCATAGTTCTGGTGAAGTCCCTACATGTACTAATCTTGCTTTTTGGCTTCTGTAGTTCTGCTTCTGGCTAACTGTTCTTGTTAACTGAGGTGTGTCGACCCAGAATGGTTTTCTCTCTTTCCCCTCCCTCTCCCCCTCCCTCCACCGACCTCCCCCTGTGTTTACAAGCTCACTAAGAAAGGCTCAAGACTGCACTGGAATCCTGGCCAGCTAATGAAGACTTTCTATTGACTTGAACCGCGTCGGAGGTCTTCTCTGGTGGATACTTCCCAACATCAGTCCCAAGCTTGTGAGTTCCTGAGGAAGCATGATGAAGGTGGGAGATGGAAGAGATGGTGTAGCAACAATTCCTAAATAGAGCTCATCTTGACAGAAAATAGAACTAATGATTTCAGTAGAAGTTGAGCTATGTGACCGGGCAGGGGCCTNAAGGCTCCACTCATGGCATTTAGTGCCCAGTGGNTTCATNTAGAAAGCATCTAGAGANGTTATGATGACCTGGGAGGGCAGCATCAGAAGATGAACAGCACTGCCAATCCTAAGCACAAAACAGCAACTGTGCCAAACCCAAAAGGTGCATTCCCTGAAGACAGGGAGGGTGAAGTAACACTCACACCACCACCCTGCAAAGACTAGACAGAGAGATGCATCAGAACTGGATGTAGATATTCAACATCTTCAATGAGAACACTTCTCTTTGATCNGCTTAATTAAACTAGGAAAACTTGCAATCAAAGCGCTTTTGCACTAGGCTGGGAATTCTGTAGGCCTTAGAATCAGGGAGGCAAAACCTGGCTGGGAACAATCGTCATGAGTGGCTGGGACAGGTGGCACAGGCTGACAACTCCAAAGGGAGATGCCATCCAATTTTGGTGTTCTAAAACCTATATGCACTATTCAGCGGGACCATCTGGAAGCACTGGATCCTGATAGAGTGTATCTCAGATGCAGACACCCCGAGTTTCCAAATGTCAATGACTTATGCCAAGGTAATGGGGTAAGTACAGAAATGACACAGGAGAGAAGTCAGAGGAACTGAGTTTGTAGGAGAGAAAACCTGGAAGGAATCTGAACTGTGAACCTAGCTTCCAGCAGTAGGGAGATTATGGCTTGGACATGAAGTGGTCTTGGCTCACGTGTTTGAAGAGCTGGGCCCCTGCTAGAAGTATTTTGCGATGTTGGTGAACCTTTGGACATGGGGTCTAGCCATCTGACCAAGAGTTGTAGTGGTGAGATTATGGGTGATGACCAAGTTGCCCCAGCTTTCTACTTCACAGGTGGTGTCACTGTCCTGGTGTCGTGATCTACTGCCACACCTTCCCTTAAGTTGTTTTGGTCACGTATTTTGTCACAGTGATAAGGAGCTAATACAAGACAGTTGGTCCCATGCACACATAGTAGACACTGAAAAGCACGCCTTCATCTTAGTAACATGTACTTACATAATGCTGGTTAAACAAAAAAGTGTGGGGCTATGAACACAGACAAGGAGCAGAGTGGTCTGCCTAGCAGACATCTAGGTTCAAACCCAGTGCTACCTAAAAGAAAGGGGAGGGGCTTGTTGGCAAGGGTGATTAATGGAAAGTAATGTCTGCAGATCATATCAAGATTTTAAAAAAAGTTGGGTGTATTTTGAGGAAAACAGGTACACAGATGAAAGAAAAAAATTTGACTACTCACCTTCTGTCCCTCACTCAACAGGAATTCTAACCTGTCCACAGGACTCAAGGAATCCTGGCCCTGCTTAGCATTAACTAACTCTCATAGGGGAGGCNGCAGAAGACAGCAGAGGACCCCCGTGCCCAGATCTGCACATCCTCTCTGCAGCATGAAATGTGGGGTCTGACACTGGTCTCCTTCTGATTCTCCTTAGGTTAGTCCTCTCTCATGTCTGGCTGCATGTCCTAGGTCTGAGCTGCAGACCCCTAAAGAACATGGTTCCCACCTGGCGCAGTCTTGGCGCAGGGCGTAGGGCCTGTCTCTTATACACATCTAGATGTGTATAAGAGACAGAGTTCCCTTTAATCATCCGGATGAGTCTCAGGATAGCAGAAAGTCTGCCTACTGACAACGCAGCGCTAGTCCAGCAGCGCTAGTCCAGCCTAAGGGAACGAAGATGATGCAGAACCCAAGAATTTGGGGCAGCTGTAAAAATACCCCATTACTGACCCTGCCTATACCCCAAGGAGTCTCATTTCATTCCTTTCTGGCTGCCCATCCCGCCCTTCCTCCTGGTGCCCTCGATTCCAAACTCATACGATGCTCTGCCTGTCTCTTATACACATCTAGATGTGTATTACCCTTCTGGTGGAACCTCTGCATTGAAGTGTCACTATCCCCCACTGCCATGCAGCTGATGCTTGAGCTGGGCCATGGGTTATATCAGGCAAGACAAGCACGGAGAGGCAAGAGGCTGTCCACAGCTGACATACATGTNTAGTGTGGGCCAAGGAATGGGTAGAACAGCAGAAATGTTTAGAGACATTTCTCAAGCCACACTTTCTGGAGGACACCCACCCTGACACTGTTAGTCATCACCAAGTACTGCCTCAGTCTCCCCACAGAACGCCGAGCACAGTGCTTTTCGGCCATGGTTTTGTTCCCTGGGTTGCCAGTGGTCAGTCAAGGTCCAAAGCATGTTAAATGAATTCTACAAGTAAACATCTCACAAGTTTATCCCTTTCCAAACACAAACCGTACGCTCATGTCTTTTTGCCAAGAGACTAGAACAGTGCCTGAGACCTAGGAAACACCATCAGGGCAAGAATGAAGAGACTTAACTGGCACACCCAGCTGAAATGAGTCTTCAAACAGTATTTGGAAGAAAGCTTTCGGTGTAGCTGACTGAAGGGGGGGGGGAGATGATGGAAAGTGAGAGCTTCTAGTTGGCAAGAGCTAGTTCCCTTTAATCATCCGGATGAGTCTCAGGATAGCAGAAAGTCTGCCTACTGACAACGCAGCGCTAGTCCAGCAGCGCTAGTCCAGCCTAAGGGAACGAAGATGATGCAGAACCCAAGAATTTGGGGCAGCTGTAAAAATACCCCATTACTGACCCTGCCTATACCCCTAGGCCTGTCTCTTATACACATCTAGATGTGTATAAGAGACAGGTGTACCACAATAAAAAATGCCTCTCCAAACGGGCTTCTAGATCAACTGTTGATAGCAAAATTTTANTTTTTTAAAGGAAATGGCCGATACTGATGAATCTGACTAAATTTCGATTTAAACAGAGAAATCTAAAAATTAAAATCTATGGGGAAGAAACTACAATTAGCTGCAGTGGCCTCCTGGAGAGCTGTAAAAACTTTGCTTACGCCAGCAGACAGGTAAAGCAACACTCCAACAGTTGCCATTAATTTGGTAAAACCAAGAACTACACCTGCTGAATCAGGCCAAATGGAAACTGAAAGGCAGCCCTGAGCCACTCACAAGTTGCACACAGGCCACACAACCCGGTTGTTCAGTGATCACCCATTCCCTTCAGATGGGGAACCATCCTACAATGTCTTCAATATTTTGGTATAATCTAATAAAAACCTGTTCTATGATCAGGATTTTAGATTTCTACAGAGGCTATGGAGAAATCCAAGCAGGAAAAGAAAAAAAAACAAAAACAAAAACAAAAACAAAAACCCACCACTCCAATTTCTAAGAGAATCCTGAGATATCATTTGACCACAAATGCAAATGGCTTGGAAGGCAGAGAAACAGGTAAGCTTCCTGCTTGAGACTGCTGTCAAAAATCCAGTCAGAAACTTGTGTTTCCTCTTCAAAATAAAAATCACAAATCTACCAATTTCTGGATGCCACATTTTAAGAAGTATTTCAATAGGTATACATGAATAATCTTTGCTGCAATTCGAGAATATTAAAAATGCTTGGTTCAAAATCTTAATGGCAAATAATACCATGAAGTACGATGGTTGCGCAGCCTTGAGGGAGGATACAGAGCAACGTGACCCAGAGTCCAAGACACCCCTCCAGCCAAGTTCATTTATTTGGTAATTTCNTTCTTGCTTTTAAGTCCCAATGAATGGAGGAAGTGACTGTCTCACTAATTACAGCCCAGGGCTTGAGAATTCGATATTGGATCTCTTAAGAAAAAAGTAATCTAAGGAAAACAGAGTAGAACAAACTTCCCCTAGCGTGCAACCCAGGAAGAACTTTGCACAGTCCTGGGGGGTCAGGGAGAAACTCTAGAGCGCTGTGTACCCAGTCAAAGGTCACNGAGCCTCCTCTGAATGTTGTGCCTCCAAGACCCAAGTGGTTCAAGTGCCCTACTCTTGAATAAGACAGGGAATATACATCTTCTCCAGAAACGGCTCCCTGACACACTTAGCACAATGCTGGCCCTTAAGCAGACAAGGTATGNAAACTGGCATTANTGCACTTAAGTTTTTCTAGAAAATGCCACTGCCCTGGGAAGATGAAGATGACGACACCTCCCAGAGGCAACATGGACATATTAGTCTTTTCTGTTCATGTATTTTGGTTTAGTTCTTTAAAACTTATTAATGAAAGTCAAATAGCTAAAGACAATGGCATGCACAAATCAGCCTTAAACTCGATATTGTAGGGTAATATAGATTAAGCAGAAATGTTAAAAATTGATTAATCAGGGCCAGAAAGATGTCTTAGTGGGTAAAAGCACTTGCCACACAAACCTGATAACCCATGGCCAATTCCTGGAAGCCATGGTAGGAGAGTCCTGCTTTCTGCAAAGTACCCCCTGACCCCATAAATGCAAGGATGCATGAGTACACAGACAGACAGACAGACAGACAGACAGACAGACACACACACACACACACAATTAGTAATCACAAACCACAGGGTCTGTCTCTTATACACATCTAGATGTGTATAAGAGACAGGGTAATGTAAAACTTCTAGACAGTTCTTGGCCAAGCATTGGTTCAAATAGGACGACACTGTTGCAATGTCAGATTTCTTTTAAAAACAAAGACCTTGCTAAACAGCATGCTAGAGTAATGGTCAAAGCCCCTTTGACTGTTCTCGGAAACCCTAATACGGGACCTGAAAGTTAAACAAGCCCTTTAGGCAGAACTCAGTCAACATGCTAATATTGACCTACACTTCCAAGACATGGCGTCTCCCAGGATTTTCANTTCAAAAACCAATGAGAAATTGTATAACTGTCTTTAAGAGAACTTGACAGTATAAACTTTTAATTTTATGAACCTGACATACAGTAGAGGGGTATAAAATTTGTTTTTGTTTTTTTTTTAAGAGCTCTTGTCCTGGAATTCACTCTACAGCCCTGACTGCCCTTGAAACAAGGCAATTGTTCTGCCTCAGTCTTTATTTTTTCAACTGNCCTAAGTGTTTGCTTGTCCTGTGTTTCTATTCCCTGTATTCTGCTGCAGGTAGGAGTCCCCTCTGTCAGTCATTCAGGAGCTCTGGTACCCATGAGCCCCTCTGACTGGGTTTAGCCATGCAGCACACAGCTTATCCACTGCTCATTCCAGACAGAGGGTCTTTCCCTACCCTCTGAACCACATATCCCACTCACCCTTACTTATTAAAAATCTCTTTCAGAGTACAAAGCTACTTTACTTGGACAAAGTTTGCCATGTACACAGAAAACCTTGAGATACATTTCTAGTACCCTAAGTACTTAGTGACTACATCTAAGCACTTAGAGACTCTAGAGAAAACACATGACCTCTGACCACAGGATTTACAGCAGTTGCTGCAGAAAATATGCATATATTTCAGGAAAAATAAAAACAGCCATGCACTTACCACCCCCACAAATAATTTTGGGTTTTAAATAATTGAATCATTTAATTTTTATTAAGCAAGAGTCNGAAATTTATTACAAGCAGTATAGCCTGTTCACNAAACACATCTGTATTGTTTCTGAAATGTATGAAATCTTTTTTAATGTTAGTGTAGTTTTCTAAAGAATACATAATGGTTTACAAAGACACACCCGGATAATCAATATAGGCTCAACGTGGGTTCATGTGGGCCTAAAAAGCTGTTCTATGGTCTTGACAAATCTTCCTGACACAGATACTTTCTCGATGTGATTTGTTTTTGTTTTTGTTTTTTTTCTTTTTTAACAACCAAGGGAAACACAGGCATGGTTTTCCCTTCAGGTCTCTCCTCAGGTCCCAGCAAGCTTCCATGTCCTGGNTCTTCCATGCCTGAGGCAGGCTAGGCGCCTTTTGGCTTCATAGCATGGCAGTTGGAGAAGTTTTCCTTGGAAGCCACAACAGCAGTGGCCAGCACATTGAGGGGCCACTTTTAGAATACAGTGCTATGAACTTTTTAGAGGCAGCTCTTAGACAGCCAAGGTCCCTGTCCAGAAGTGCTGCTTCTCTTCAGGAAGGAAGATGGAAATATGTCAGGAATGAGTCAGGAAGGTGATGTGAAGCTCCGGTTCTCAGCAGAATGCAACCTGACATGGGAAAGAAGGTTGAAATGTGTGTTGGACTCAGGACTTCTACGTGAACTCAGGACCTGGAGCCAGAAGGAACCATGATGGAACTGCCTAGGAAGGATGAGCAGGACAGATGCAGCTGAATTTCAACAGACCCTTGAGACCCTTGTACTCCATGTTCTTATTGTCATCACAGAAAGCATGTATTTGAGGCATGGATCAACTCAAGCTCTCATTCCAGGACCCTCTTGTTGTGGATGTGAAACCATAAAAGTCCAAAGTAGCCAACTCTCAAATGACACACAAAAACACCTCAGGTGCTGAGTAAATGGTATCTTTCAGTCAGGTTAACTGACCTGGAGCCTTTGCAGCAGAATGGGTCATCAACTCTAGACCACACAGACAGAATTGCCTCAGAGGTGACAGGTGCATTTTGCTNACATTAACGATACATCTTATGAAATTATTTTATGTCTACACATCCAGTTTGTAAATGACAGTCAAATTCATCAGATACAAAAAGCAGGCCACCCAGGACGCTCTGCTGGTGTCCCCCTGATGACACTCTCTGTGCACTTAGTCTCAGTGGAAGTGTTTCTTCAAGTCTCTTGATTTCACCTTCAGAATGAAGCTGTACTGCGCAAGAAATTCCCAAAAAATGACAGAACAAGGAGGTGACCTAAGACTGCACCAAGGAGAGANGACGGCTGTCCAAATGGACTTTCTGACATACTAGATTTTGAGTGGTACAAGCCAGAGGCAGCCACCAAGTGGGAACAGAAAGCGGAGGGTATTTCCTCCCAGGTGACAAACCCAGAAAGGACCACACACCAGAAAAGCTGAATGGAACGAAAACCAGTCAACTGGGAATGTTGACAATTTTCCTGAAAATGTGCTTCAAATTTCCAAGTCACAACAGAGTGCCAAATCTCCAGTCACTATTACATAATTTAACAAGTATNTGACACCAAGAACTTAATATCCTGACACAATAAAAGGTCACACTTGAGAAAACCTTGACAATAATTCAGGGGAAAAGTATACTCATGTTAAAAGGTATTACTATTCCAACTTATGAAGTAAACATCCATCAACAGAAGACACCGCCATGCCCTATGCCTCAGGCTCCACCTTCTCCACTTGTCCTCAGGAGTGGCCTTTGCAGGATCTGCTCTTTCTCTAGGAGACTTCCACCTTGTGGCTTCAGGTCTGTGTGTGAAGAGGCAGTGGGCAGNCTTCAAGCCTAGAGGTTCCACCTTTGGAAGGAGAGAACCAGTGAGGAAGATCAAAGTCAGAGCGAGCAACGAGGACCCTACGTAGCAGGGCGTCCTCACACATCCATGTCCCTGCCTGTGCAGGAACTGCACAGACATGCTCTGCCTTTGTGGCTGTGCTGGTGAAGGAGCCCCAGCTTCCAGCAGACTTCCACGCNGTGTTTCTCCACAACTTCCCCAACACAGTAGGCTGCTGCGCCACTCACCTTCTCTGAGTCCCTCTGTTAGAATATGTAACTCAAACAGATCTGTTCCTCTTCGGAATGTGATGTACCAAGGCTGTAAGGACCCAGGAAGGGACAGACTTCCCATGAGAAGTTCCCACACTAAAATGCTCTCTAATCAGTACTACAAGTAAAACAAAGTTGAGTACAGTCTTAAAGTTTTATCCAGAAGCTTCTGGGAGGCAGCCATCATGACCGTATCCATACCCTTAGTTCCTCACTTTACATGATATTCTATATTATTTTGTAAAGTTATACAACTGGAACAAAAGAATTTTTATTGATAATGTATTTTCTCTAATATTTAAGTTATTTATTTGAAATTAAATTAACCATTGAGCCACAAACACATTTAGAACATGCCAGAATAATTCAAACTCACCATTAAAAGCAATACATCAATATTTCCAAACACTGGCCTCACTACTCTTAAATACCATGGCATGCTCNTGAAAGCTACCCATGACAACACAGGCTGCCTCTTGTCTGTGACAATATGGAATGCCTCCCTGTCNAAGACATCCCAGCATTCTCTTCCCCTCTAGGATGCACTGTTCCCTGAGATCCACTCTATGCAGTTCAGTGTGCAGCCCACCCTTACTTTGTACTGTCAGGCTCCAAAGGTTTTCTCTTTCTTAAGTCTCTTTCCTTTGGACTCATGGTTTTCAGAATCTAAGAAGGTCTTTAAAATATTTATTCTGGTAGGGACAAAGGTTTTTTCTGGCTGGCTAATTCCTTCTGGGTATATCAGATACCCAGGCCCAATCAATACTGTGGCTAGAACTGGTTAAATGTAAACCTCTATTGACAGAAGGACCACAGAAGGAGTTTTTAAAAGCCAGNTGTAATCAGAAAGCAGCTAAATAGAAAACACATGTGAAGGCTGGTATGTAACAAAAACAGTCTACCTAGTGTTTCCAGTGTGCTTTCTACTAAGTAAGTATCATCTAATGCATCCTACTGAAAAGGGAGGAGAAGGCTGGC
>LZPO01055224.1:14485-40124 GCA_001675575.1 Neotoma lepida
TAGGTAACCCCTCACTGTGCTCCTTAGGTAACCCCTCACTGTGCTCCTTAGGTAACCCCTCACTGTGCTCCTTAGGTAACCCCTGGAAGCAACCCCAGGTAACTCATTTGTTCACAGAGCTGAACTTGGGTGGTACTATTTCCTTGCTCTGTTGATGCTGCCCTATCTGGGGTGAATGGCTGTTTGTTTACACCCTACTGCTGGGGTACCAGAAGAGAGAAGAAAGATTACATCCTGTTTCTTGGTAACCAGACATCTCAGTGCTAAGTTCAGCTCAAATTTATAAACCCAGCCCCCAGCATCTCATATCCAAGCCCAGTAGGCTGAGCTGCCTGGAGTTGAGCTGCCTGGAACGTGACATGCTGTGAACACGCACCTCACTCCTGCTGTGCTTCTTGCCTGTCCCCAGAGCTGTCCCTCCCTCCCTCGGTACCATTGTTCATCCAGCTGCTCAGATCAAGCCACGGAGTTGTCCTTCATTTTTTCCATGCTGGTTTTGTGGGCAAGGCTTTGGGCTTCTATTCCTTGGTGATTTAGTTAGTTTCCTTGTGAAATTGGGCTGCCCCGGATCTCCTTCAGCAGCAGCAGCATCCAGGCCAGGTCCTTCCCTCCACCACAGCAATGGCTGGATGACTAATCCCTTGGTCCACTGCTGCTCCACATACTCCGTCCATCCCACGGGGCCAAAGAGCTCTTCCCCCACCGTGAGCTGGTCCAGCTGTCCTGCTTACGAGGCTTTACCTGCATCCCTTCAGGTCCATAACTTCACACTCTTTCCCGTGGACTCTGCAGCCCTATGTGATTGGGGCTCCCCCTTCCCTGCCCTTCCTCCAGACCCCCCATTACATGCTGCACTCCAGTCAAGTTCTGGAACTTTCTTAACCATATCCAGAACAAATCAAGCATATTCCTACCACAAGGCCTTTGACAGCAGTTTAGAAATCTCTTCCGGGTCACCATCCCCTTTCCTTTATTCATATTTTTGTTCAAACATACCCCCTAGAGGTTTCACCAGCCACCTCTGCTTATTTTTTGTTTTCTTCCTCCCCCCCCCCTTTTTCCTCATCTTCCTCGTCGTCTTCTTTTGCTACTTTGAAACAGATTCTTGCTGTGTAGCCCTGCTGGGTCTGGAACTCACTATATGGGTCCTAGGTTGGCTTTGAACTTGTGATCCTCTAGCCTTCATGTCTGTAGTGCTGAGGTTGTAGATATGTGCTGTCATTCTCAGCCATTATTTGCTTTATCTGAAACCATGTGGTTTACTAGTGTGACTGCTCTTCTTCAGTCTGCCCACCACTATGATGTCATTCATTGAGAGGAGGAACCTTGCCTAGGTCGCCCAGCTCCTGACAGACAGCATGCACTCAATGTATCTATCTGAGAAGGCTGGATAATACCACCCCAGGGCAGCTCTACACTCTTGTTTTCCTGCCCTTCTGCAGGAAGAAGAGTCTATTGTCTACACCGCCCCTGCTGGGTGGGAGCACAGAAGACATGTGGGTTGTTTGAATTTCACTCTGAGGTCAGCTTAATGACTTATTTATTTGTTCATACCCCACCTCATTCCACAAAGGATTAGATGTGGATTGCAGTGCGTTAGTGAAATACAAAGATGGAATATGGTTAGGTGAGAAGGGGCAGTCATGAGAGATTGCCCAGAATACGAAGTCGTCTATACCCAAGATGTTTGGCTGGCTCTCAGAGTTTGCAAGTGACCCAAAGTAGAAGACACAAAACTTCCTGGGAAACTAGGTGATGTCATAAGAAAGAGAGTGGGATTTGGGGGTGCNATAGGTAGTTACTTGTGTCTCTTCAGAGGGCTGGGTTGGTGGTTGCAGCCCTACAACATACTGGTGCAATAAGCTGGGGGATCAAAAGGAAGAGAGGGCCTGGAGGACTCACTTTGAAAATCTAACTCCAAGTGGCTATACTTCTTATTGTACCCTGCTGTCCATGCTGGACCAGTTGATGGCTGTGGGAGCTCCATCATCTACTTTCCACTTACCAGGTAAGTTGGAGCCACTCTAGCTGGTTTTGTTTGGGTCTTTTGTATGTGTCTGACTAATCTCCCGCTGAGGTTCCCACTCAGCCTCCAGTTGATTCATAGTTGTGAACATGGCAGGCAGTGAGAGCCCAGTTCATATTTTGATCGGTTACATTACAGAAGGCCATTGTTCCTGGAGCAGACTTACTCACCAGAGCCTGCTGAGGTGGCATATCTGGAAAGGTGGATTTGGCAGTCGGCCATCAGGCAGCTGTGCCAGCTTTGTTCCCTGGATTCTGACTTACTTTAGCTGCTCCTCCCTCCCGGGATGCTGCACCGAACATGATCACACCCCTTGAAAATCAGTCATCTCCTTCCAGCAAGGAGACCCCAGCTGTTGGGATGCCACTGTAGCATTGAATTCCATTTTATAGAAATCTCAAGATGTAAATAAAACAAAGAGAAGTGGAGTTGGGCAAAGGGTTCCTGTCATCAGCAACCATGGCTCCAGGATACCTTAGAATCAGTTTAAAATGAGAGAAAATGGAAACAGCCCGAAGTCCACCAATGGGAAAACAGAGAAGCCACATTCATCCATTGGGTGGAATATAAAAAGAATAAATCCATCAAGAAAATGAGCTACTGATTATCAGTGTGTCACGGGTGAATCTAAAATGTTTAATGGAGAAGCCCGTTGCCGAAGAGTTCATTTATATGATGCTCTAAAGTCTGCAACAGCAGTTCAGTAAGTCAGAAGGCCGCCTGGGTTGGGTGGTAAACTCGAGGGGGGTGGGAGAAACTTTGATGGTGATAATCTGTTGGGGACAGTGACCACTGTGCTGTGTAACTGCTCTCCAAACATCCCAGACTGTACATGTGTATACTTGCAGATTTTACCTCCAAGAATTGTTAAAAGAGCGAGTGAAGAAGTCATTGTTGACCTTAGAAGTTAGTCTCGGATGCACTGCTTCGTTGGGTTTGAAACATCTGTTGGGCTCAATTCTTGTATAAATATATCTGGAGCTTAAAGAGAAAAGGCTTTCAAAGCCACTTAACTGAATTTGTAGAGGCCCCACCCTCAGCAAAAAATGAGTGCACCCTCCCACATTTCTCTAAAGGAAGGTGATTTGCTGTACTCCAGCCCCTCCTCCATCACACCTTTCTGTAAGTCCCTAAAAAGACACCACCTTGAACTCACAAACTGTTCTGTGGCTACCACTGTGATTTTGCTCACCTTTCCAGGCACCCCTACCTGTTGTCTCTACCGTCCAAGCCACAAAAAGGAGGAAGGGTGCTCCCCCAAGTGCCACTGTGCTGGGAGCATCTTCAAAGACATTTTTTTGCTGCCCATTCCCAGAGTGTGCAGTTCTAGGCAGGGAGAGGGGAAGGGAGGGAAGAGAAAGAGAGGGAAAGAGAGAGACAGACAGACAGAGAGAGAGAGACAGAGACAGAGACAGAGACAGAGACAGAGACAGAGACAGAGATCCTCATCCTCATGACCAGGCAGGTAGACCTGCTGTCTGCTTTGGGACTTCCATCTTTCTTGGAACTTGGAGTGGCTCCTGGGACTGTGAAGGGGCTCTGCTTCCTGAAGGAAGGCTTGGTCAGCAGGTTGCTCTCATTGCACAGTACAGTGTTATTTTCAAGGATCCCTGGAGGTCATGTCACTGGAAAGAAGAAGAGATGTTTATTTGGAAAGATTCCCACTCATGTTAGAGTAGGTACAAGGTCAAAGCTTTGGGTAGCCATAGCCCAGTGTTGACTGGATTCTCATTGGTATGGGATGCCTAGCACCAGTGACAATGGGTGGCACTGGGTACGGTGTAACCAGGTGTTTCTCAACCTATGGGTCTCAACCCCCCTGAGGGTCAAATACCAGATACCCTGCATATCAGATATTTACATTACAATTCATAACAGTAGCAAAATTAGAGTTATGAAATAGCAATGGAATAATTTTATGGCTGGTGGTCACCACACCATGAAGATCTGTATTAAAGGGTCACAGTGTTAGGAAGGTTACACTGCTGTAACCTATGTGCTTCCTGACAACCTGACATTCAAGGAAATCCCCTCACATTTCCCACAGGGTCTAGGTTGTCATATTGTTTCCCTGGAGTGACCTTGCTCATCTCTTTGGAGGTTTTAGAGGTCAATGCAATGTCTCTTAGGCTGCTTTCAAGCCTTTCAGGATGAGGGATTCTGCTTCATGAATAGGATCCATTTTTTTTTCTGGCTCTTTCTGTGGGCTTTCCACTAGAGTCCCTGCTGGTGGGTGGTGTTGGTTGTTTTTTACTCTTACTCTTTTAGTTCTTTATATTTTTTGGGGGGGCCCACCGCCCAGCTCCCAAATACATCACACACAGAGTTTTATTATTTCTTATAAATGCCTGGCCTTAGCTTGGCTTGTTGCTAGCCAGTTTTTCTTAACTTTAAATTATCCCATCTACCTTTTGCCTCTGGGATTTTAGTTTTCTTTACTTCTATATACCTTTTCTTTACTTCTTACTCCATGGCTTGCTGTGTAGCTGAGTGGCTGACCCCTGGAGTCCTCTTCCTCTTGCCCCAGATTTCTCCTCCTATTTATTCTCTATGTCTGCCAGCCCTTCCTATCCTTTCTTCTGCCTTGCTATTGGCCATTCAGCTCTTTATTAGACCATCAGGTGTTTTAGATAAGCAAAGTAACACAGCTTCACAGAGTTAAACAAATGCAACACAAAAGAATGCAACACATCTTTGCATCATTAAACAAATGTTCCACATGATAAATGAATGTAACACATCCCAAACTAATATTCCATGACAAAAGATGTTTACAGGGCTGGAGAGATGGTCTAGTGATTAAGAGCACTGGCTGCTCTTCAAGAGGACCGAGGTTCGATTCCCAGCACCCACATGTTGGTTCACAAATATCTGTAACCCCAGCTCCATGGGATCCAGTGTCCCCTTCTAGCCCCTGTAGGCATCAGACACATGTGGTACACAGTCATATATACAAGCAAAACACCCATACACATAAAATAATAACAACAAAACACTTTAAAAACATGTTTTCTATGTTTTTGCTATACAAATACCATGAGAAAACAAATGACAACTTCCATTCAGTGAAGTGCAGACCAGCCTCTGAGGGAGACTGGCAGCGGCATGCGGTGTAGTGTAGTCTGTAACACGGCCCCATAGAAGAGATGACCAGCAGGGAGCTGCAGAGGGAAGCAGTGTCCTGTTCAGATCTGAATGGGCTACAGAGAGCATGGACAGCTACAGAGAGTGTGGATGGAACAATGGTATGGTGTTACTTTTTGATCCATATTAAGGGACACTGATTGAACAATACAATACACACATTGCCTCTTTTCTTCCCTTAATTCTAAATATCTATTGATGTGTTCATGAAATCTGCAATTCATTTTAAGTTCAAACAATTTAGATAAAGATCCTATAAAAAGCCTGGGGCCCTGCAAACCTAAGGGGGCTCTGATATCTCTCTGTGTCAATCTTGCTCTCTCAACTCTGGAAGCAGCTTCCCCTAACCTAGTCCCTGAGTATATCATGAAGTCCTCCCACCTACTTCTTCAAGGCAGACACAGTATCATGAAGCCCACTCTAGGGGTGATGTCCCCAGCCAAGCAGTACCTTCTTAGAGTGAGTACAAGTGTCCACCACCAGAAGCTAAAAACTGACCTCTTCAAAATGGTCATTTCCTAGGCTCAGCTGTCACCCACCCACCCTACCATTCCAGGGTAAAACCATTAACCACTGGCTTCAGCTGAGCCACCTGTGTGTAGGGCCACCTGTGTGTGGGGGCCATCTGTGTATGGGGCCACCTATGTGTGGAGCCACCTGTATGGGGGGGTATCTGTGTGGGGCCATCTGTGTGGGGGGCCACCTGTGTGTGGGGCCACCTGTGTGTGGAGCCACCTGTATGGGGGGCATCTGTGTGTGGGGCCACCTGTGTGTTGGGCCACCTGTGTGTAGGGTCACCTGTGTGTTGGGCCACCTGTGTGTAGGGTCATCTGTGTGTGAAGTTTCAGAAACTGGCTGCAACCCTGTAAGGCACATGGCAGGCTGTGTCCCTGAGGCTTCCCTCTCCTCTTATGAAGTGCAATAAAAATTTATTTCATTCAATTTTTTTTTAGAACTAAATGTGTTAACATGTAAGCACTATACAGAGCCTGGCACACAATGCTGTCCCTCGTTTCTCTTTTCTTTAGCAAAGGCGGCTTCCCTTGATCCTCTGGAGGCATTGGGCACTCATTTGCATGGTGAGAAGCATGTTTTCCCCAAAGCTGGTTTGTTTCCTGGCTCCCTGGGAGCAGGGCTGGGTTGCAGGAACAGGGTGTAGCTGTAAGGGATGATCTTCTGAAGCCATTGGAGATCATAGCAGGAAAATCACAGCCAGCTCAGAAAGTTCAGGAGACATTCAAACTGCTAATAAAGACCCAAGGAGGGAAAATGTGAATGATTCCAGGAGACTGATGTTTCCCACAATGCAACACTCTCCAGCTGTGGATCTAGCCAGTGTTAGTGATTACAGCAACGTAACTTTCACGGGTCCAGCACTTAAAGACCCACTAAGCACTTTCCCTACCCCATTAACACCCAGCTTCATCCAGGATGTCAAAGGCCCAGTGCTGAGGGAGCCACTCACAGCATTCGGTTTTTATCTTGGGACAACTGGAGCTCTGGGTCACAGCACCACCTTTTCTGCTCTGGCCTGCACCTAGCACCCAGATCCTGCTGTGTTCCTTGGCCAAGAGGAACTATGCCAGCCCAGGAGAAGAAGCAGACAAGCCCATCAATCTTCGAGCAGGAAAGGAGAGCCTCCCGAGGATGTGGCTAAGAAGGGAATAAGTGCTTGGTTTCCTCATGAGAAACGCTCTCTTGAAGCAAAATGCTGTTGAAAATGAAGCTTCGGGTGTGAGGGGGGTGACAGGCTCAGAGAAAAATCAGCCGCTGCTTCACTGACTTGGCTCCTAACTGGATTACATAAAAGTCTTGGGTGGGTGGGGTGAGAACTAGGTCTTTATCCTGCATGGCAGGTGACCCTGCTATGGGACAATCTAGCCACTACTGGATGTGGAGCTCTCCACTCCCTTCTGCAGGTGACTGTGAAAGTCTCACTTTTTTCTGACTCAGTCCAAACATCTACAGTGTCTTCCCATCCCGAGACATCATGGCATCTTCATCACTGAGCATCCCAGCTCTTCTCCTCTGAACACATCTGTATTATCCATATACTCTGTGGCAGGTACTGACACTGTCAAGCTCTGCAGATGTTTGCAACNCCTGCTCCCTTGGACACCCCCAGTAGAAAGAATGGGAAGTTAAACACACCCTTCCCCAATCATGCAGCTAGTAGCCACAGGGACTAGTTATAGACAATGACACAGAAGCGGAGACCTAAGGTGAGGCTGATAGCAAAGACTTTGCTTTTTAAACTGAAGATGTTCCTAGCACAGTCCCTTTCTCCTTTCTTGCCCCTGTGAAAGGAGACATGACACCTGGAGCTGAGATGGCCATCTCATGACCATGAGGAGGGACAGAAAATAGGCTTGGGTATGCTAGGAAGCTCTCCACTGAGCTAAATACCCGGCCCCATGAACTTCCTAAAAACAAAAATCATTCCATACTTGCAGAATAGGTGCAGGAACACTACTGTTTTACCTGGAGACAAATGAGAACATATTTGTGGCACAACACCCTGAATACTTCTGTGACATTGCTATGACAGGGACAGCCTTTCACGGAACCTCAAACAGCTATTGAAATGAGTAAACAAAGTCTGACATATTCCACCATTTAGCTCTTACACCACACTGGAGTTCTACCAGTCCCAAATGTGTCTGTTCCTGTGAAAGGGTGCAGGTCAGGCCGCACACTGCACTTAGTGGTCTCTTTAATTTCCTCCTCTTTGCCCCGAATAGTTCTTCCAACTTTTCCTTAATTGTCACAACTCGGACACTTCTGAAAATCTCAGTCCACGAATTTTTAGAAGTTTGGCTTTGCTCCCACACTCATACAGATCCCAGCTTGCTCGGGACCTCACACTGTAATAGTGGTATGTTCTGGCCATTGGGCTTCATTGGGTGGCACGAATTTCCACTTACTCTCTTACTGGTGATATAAACTTTGATAATTTAACATAGCATTACTCTCCACACTGTAATTTTTATATTTCTTGTGTATGAGAAAATACTTTGAGATTGTATAAACGCCCTGGTTTGCATTAAACATTACAAATACAATTCATTCATTTATTTTTATCAGCAGGTACACCGATTCTAGTCCTTAAGTAGAATATAATTTGTTATTATCATAAGTTTCAACAAATTGTCCCAGACAAGGCCAGTGAGAGGCCCTTGGAGTAGGCTACGTGTCTTTCTGTCCTGCCTGTTGTTCTTGGAGCCTTGTTTGTCTCTCTGGTACAGGATAAATCAGGCCAGTGCCCCCATGGTCTAGTCCTATCCCTGGCTTAAAGCCCAAGGTGCCTGGACTCCTGCTTGATGGGGAATGGTCTTTACAAACAAGATGAGGGTCACTTTGAGAATGGCCTCTCAAATCACTAAACTGTGCTCAGTCCCTGGTGTGTAGGCTGGGGCTCCCCTGGGCTTCCTGAGTGGGTCCTACCTGCAACCAGCGAGGAAGATAGTTGCAAAGAAGACCACAGGTGCTGAGGACAGCATCTGTGACAGTCTGCACTGCAGGCGGAGTTGGGGCCTCACAGGCTGTGGCAGTTTGAATGTAATTGGCCCCTATAAGCTCATAGGGAGTGGCACTATTAGGAGGTGTGGCCTTGTTGGAGTAGGTGTGGCCTTGTTGGAGGAAGTGTGTCACTATGGGGGTGGGCTTTGAGCTCTTCTATGCTCAAGCTATGCTCAGTGTAGAGACAGTTCACTTCCTGTTGCCTGTGGATCAAGATGTAGAGCTCTCAGCTCCTGCTCCAGTACCATGTCTGGCTGCATGCCACCGTATCCCACCACGATGATAGTAAACTAAACTTCCGAAACTGTAAGCCACCCAATTAAATGTTTTCCTTTCTAAGAGTTGCTGTGGTCATGGTGTCTCTTCGCAGCAATAGAACACTGACTAAGACACAGGCTTTCTGCACACCTTGCTCAGGCACCTCTGCACTGGGCACAGCCCTTGCTGGGACACGGAATTCCAGCGAGCAGTAGAGCTGAGAAGACCAACTCTGTGAGCAAAGAGATGTATGTGTAGCCTGCAAAGGTCTGAAGAAGTGAGGAACAGGCCAGCCTGGAGCTCCACCTGCCATTCCTGAGAGCACAGTGGGGCTCAGGGATCCTGTCAAATGAGGCTTTATAAACTTCTATCACTGTCCAGGAGAGAGTGTCATGAGAGATGACCTTGTTGGACACTGCCATGGCAGGAAAGGAAGCAGAGAGGTGAGAAAGGCCAGGCTGAGAACATGGACAGTGCTGAGGGCTCTACACCGAGGGACCAGGTCCACTGTCTGTTTACTATAAGAGCCTTCTCCATGGCGGATGATAGAGCGGTCAGGCTATCCTGAGACAGAAGAGGGGGGATGAGATGGAAGGGAAACAATGCTGCCTAGTAAGAAAGCACGGAAAGTGAGAGGGCAAGGCTGCCAGACTTGTGTAATTAAAAAAAAAAAAAGAAGCCCCCTGGATAGCCAGCCCCTAGAAGGAAGAGATGCTGTTGTTGTGCAAATTAATGGGTGCAGTCCCTCACCAGAGGTGAGGTCTTGGTGAAAAAAGTTGTGGATGAATTTCACTTTCCATTCCTCTCCTCTTCAGGCCATATTCACACAAGCTCTACAACTGTAGGTTTCATCAAATTATCACTGAGACAATTGCAGCTTTTCTTACTTTTCTTTTAGATTTATTTATCTTATTTTATGTGTATGAGTATTTTGCCTATATGTATATATGTGCATTATGGGCATGCCAGGTGCCCATAGAGGTCAGAAGAGGGTGTTGGATCTCCTGAAACTGGAGTTATAGATGCTAGTGAACCACCATGTGTGTGCTGGGAACCGAGCACAGGTTCTCTGCGAGAGCAACAAGTGCTCTTAACCACGGAGCCATCTCATCAGCCCCCACTGCTTTTCTTGAACATGGATAATGTACACTAAGATTTTCATGATCTACTTTCAAGCTTGACCCTAGAATCAGTAGTTCTGACAGGAGGAGGAATTGTGTACTGCCTCGATACATTCCCACTGGGAGAGAGGAAGCACATTCCTGGCTTATGATGGCTAGACACTTACAAGAAGCACATGAGCTCTGGAGGGGACGACATCTGGTGCCACATGGGAAGGGAACATTGCCACAGCTTTGGGAATGAGGAAGAAGGCAGAGATGACATCCCTTGGGTGCCTTAGAGGTGGAAGAGCTTTTCTGGACATGTAAGGGAGGAGGAGCTGCATTCCCCAGGCACAGGTCACACTTTCTGGGAGAGTCCTAATGACTGCTAGCCCGGGAGTGGCTGCCAGGCATGTCTCAAGGCCCTGTGTGTTTCGCTTTTCTTATCCCCGCCCTCCACTTCTCCTGTGACCTAAGCTGACGGTTCTGTTTGTTGGGCTACTAGCCAGGACTTGCTCAAGCAAGAAAATTCACTAGCTCCGAAGACCAGTTTTCTAGCTGCCTGGCTCAGCAGGCCTTGACTAAGGCTGCACATGGAAGAGAGAGCACAAGAGTGTGCATGCGTATGTGAGGCCATGTGCACACGTTAGGCCCTGTGGAGTCCCTGTGGAAAGAGTCCTTCTTGTGGGTGTTTTAATCAATGTTTTCTTCCCTGAAAGTCTAGGGAACATGCTCCCTAGTCACCCCATGGAATCACCACCAGCTACTGTCCCTCTTCTCTTCTGGTTCACAAGAGAAGGTTTTTTATTGAAGAAACAAAGGGCTCACATTTAATGACAGACCTAGCAGTGTGACCTAAGGGCCCAGTAGTAGACCTCACAGAAGAGTCATAAGGCTATGACACTCAGCTCTACTCTCTGAGGATAGAAGGTCACACAGGACTTCCTTTTCAGTGTCCTTTGAATCCTGAATATCCTCTCCATGATCCCCTGTCCTTCAGGAGCTCAGCCCCGCTACTTCTCAGTAGCTCAGTCCACTCTTGCTGTGGTGTGGAGTGAGCAGGCACTAAATAAAGGTGGACTCTTTTCTGCAGAATCACTTCCTGTGCTGCATAGTTTTATGTCAACTTGACACAAGCTAAAGTCTTCTGAGAGGAGGGGACCTCAATTAAGAAAATGCCTCCATAAGATTGAGAGGTAGGCAAGCTTGTAGGGCATTTTCTTAATTAGTTATTATTGATGGGGGTGTGCCCAGTCCACTGTGGGTGGTCTACCTGGGCTGGTAGTCCTCGGTTCTATAAGAAAGCCAGCCAGTAAGCAACACTCCTTCATGGCCTCTGCATCAGCTCCTGCCTTCAGGTTGTAGTTGGTTTTCTTACTCTTTGGGGACCCGCCACCCAGCTCCCATATAAATATACGGAGACTTATTCTTACTTATGAATGCCTGCCCTTAGCTTGGCTTGTTTCTAACTAGCTTTTCTAACTTAAATTATCCCATTTCTCTTTAATTGTGTTTTGCTTCTAGGCTTTTTACCTTTCTTTATTCTATATATCTTTCTTTCCTTCTTACTCTGTGGCTGGCTGTGTGGCTGTGTGGCTGTGTGGCTGTGTGGCTGTGTGGCTGGGTGGCTGGGTGGCTGGGTGGCTGGGTGGCTGTGTGGCTGTGTGGCTGTGTGGCTGTGTGGCTGTGTGGCTGGCCCCTGGTGTCCTCCTCTCCTCCTTTTCTCGCTCCTCCCCCTATTCCTTAGATTTCTCCTCCTATTTATTCTCTTTGCCCACCAGCCCCACCTATTTCTCTCTCCTGCCTTGCTATTGGCCATTCAGATCTTTATTAGACCAATCAGGTATTTTAGGCAGACAAAGTAACACAGCTTTACAGAATTAAACAAATGCAACATAAAAGAATGCAACACATCTTTGCATCATTAGACGAATATTCCACAGCATAAATGAGTGTAACACATCTTAAACTAATATTCTACAACATCAGGTTTCTACCCTGTTTGAGTCCCTGTCCTGACTTCCTTTGATGATGAACAGTCTTATGGAAGTGTAAGCTAAATAAGCCCTTTCCTCCCCAACTTGCTTTGGTCATGGTGTATCATCAGAGCAATAGTAACCCAAACTAAGACAACTCTTTTTGGGAGTGCACAATTCCCTTCTCCATGAAGTCCCTTCTTCATATGGGGATTTGGGCCTGGGAAAGGCCTCCGGAGTTTTAGGAAGGCTTCATGTCAGGTCACCTACAGCCAACTGGGTCTCCTCAGAGCTAGGATTGGAGTGCCATGGCCTTGACCCCAGGGATTATGAAGGAGATGCTCCCATGTTCCCCTGGAGAGGGTAGGGTGGGAATGGAGGGGTGAGCAAGGGTGATATCTACACTGAAGTCTGGCACCAGCCTCCCCAAAGGAGCTTTGGAAAGAAATGACACCTCAGAGATGGTATCACCTGATGCAAAGGCTGAGCTTGCCCCTGTCAATCAGTTGTTAGCTACAGGTGGCCTGGGTGTGTGTGTGTGATAGTTTGGATGTATTGACCCTCATAAGTTCATAGGGAGTGGCACTATTAGGAGGTGTGGCTTTGTTGGAGTAGGTGTGGCCTTGTTGGAGGAAGTATGTCACTATGGGGGTGGGCTTTGACGTCTCCTTTGCTTAAGCTACTCCCAATGTCAGACCATTTTCTAGACCATTGCATTCTGATCAAGATGTAGCCAGCACCACGTCTGCCTGCACACTGCCATGCTCCCCACCATGATGATAATGGACTGAACCTCTGAAACTGTAAGCAGCCACCCCAATTAAATGTTTTCCTTATAAGAGTTACCATGGTCATGGTGTCTCTTCACAGCAATAGAAACCCTAACTAAGATGGGGGAGGGGAGCCACACACCCCTGGAACTTCCTGTCCCTGAGAGTGAAGGGAGCTCCATGCATCCAAGGATACACTATAGGAAACTAGGTACAGGGTGCTCAAACAGAACTCTCAGCCTGGAGATCTGAGCATCTAGACAAAGGCTACCCAACATGCCAGAGCCCAGAAAGCCTGCTGACCAGGGCAGGACTCTCAGCAGAAGTTGAAGGCTCTGGTGCTGGTGACAGAGGTGGTCTGCCTGACTGGAGATGGGATAAAGTTCAGAGCATCTTGAGAGCATTCCTTAGGAGCTCTCTCTATACCAAGCTTCAATGGGAACAACAGGTTTTCATGGATATTTGAAGTTTCTCTCCCATATTTGTGACATTTTCCCTTCCCATCCACTCCTTTTTCTGAGCTCATGGTTTTTCCATCCTTCTTTCCTCTATCACCTGCTGTTTGTGCCACCCAGCCTGCTCATATTGCTGTGCCATCCCTTCAGATGTGCTAGGAGCACCAACTTTGAAATGGCCTGGGAATGATGCTCAGCCTGACCTGCCACGTAAACCTGAGCAAGTCTAAAACTCTCGGAGCCTCACTTTCCTCTGTAAAAATCCCTGGAACAGAACTTATGGGTAGCAGGCTTTCTTGGACCACCTTCTCCCAAATCATGACATGGAGACTTATTAATTATGAATGCTCAGCCTTAGCTTAGGCTTGTTTCTAGGTAGCTTTTTTTAAAGATTTATTTATTTATTATGTATACAGTTTTCTGCCTGCTTATATGCCTGCAGGCCAGAAGAGGGCAGCAGATCTCATTATAGATGGTTATGAGCCACCATGTGGTTGCTAGGAGTTGATCTCAGGACCTCTGGAAGAGCAGCCAGTGCTCTTAACCTCTCCGCCATCTCTCCAGCCCACTAGTTTTTTTTTTAACTTAAATTAATCCATTTCTATTAATCTCTGTGCTGCCCTGAGGCTTGTTTACCTCATCTATGTACTGTCCGTCCTGCTTTCCTGCTTCCTCTGTGTCTGGCTGGCTGTTTCCCCTTTTCTCTCTGCCCTCTAGCCCTGCCTATCCCTTCTATCCTAGCTATTGACCATTCAGCTTTTTTATTAGACCAATCAGGTGCCTTAGGAAGACAAGAGAAAACAGCAACACATCTTTACATAGTTAACAAATGCAACATAAACAAATGCAGCACATCTTCACCTAGTTAAACAATTATTCTGCAACACATCTTTGCATAGTTGAACAATTCTTATTCCACATTTCCCCATTTTTGTCTAAATAAAAAGGAATGTTTAAAACTCTAACATAGTAAAACTATATACAATAAGAACAATTATCAAGTAATAATTACATTTACAATATCCAGTCCATTTGTATTTGGCAAATTCAGAGAAAATACTCCATTATTTGTCCTATCTTGGTGAGTCCAAAGTTTTGTACCTAATTTACTTTCAATCATAACTAAGGAAAACTGTAACTATAACTATCTAGTCTTCAACTCCATCAAAGACTCCAGAAGGATATAACATTACCTGAGTAAATAAGAAGTGCAGTACAAGCCACTTTTAAAACTATAGAAATGACAGAGACATCTGGCTACCTGGGCAGTCACCCAAGTTTCCTCTGCAATGTTGGGACATCCATTTGTGGCCTACAGGCCTAGAATATCTGTCAGACTTTTATATGAAGCAGGATTTTTGAAGGACTGTCCTGCCTTATCTTGGGAAGGTCCTGCAGTCACTTTCCTTTGTATCCTGGATGTCCGGTTTGGAGGGTATACTGTCAGCAGTCAAGGCGAGGACAGTTTCTTGCCCAAATGGCTAGCTTTACTATATTGAAAGCAAACTTTCAAATGCTCATCATCATTTTATGAAGTAGATTGGTGCTTCTAGGAGCAGATGTGTCCTGCTGTCATGAAAAGCCTTAGGTTATTAAACATCTTAAATGCCATATTCTGTAGGTTTTTGAAGCATTTGAAAATGACCTAGCTATCTAAAATATATCTGTTTAACCTTGAAAACATACCTAACATGACTACAAGTTGACTGTTATAGATAACTAACTACTAACCTGCATTTCTTAATTATCCTAAACAGTTGGTAATAATAGCTTTCAAGGACTAGAACTTTATATTACATTTTAAAATGAATTGCATAAGTACAATACCTTAAACAAGAGTACAAATATATATATGGTATAACAAAAATAACCTTAAATTTATATCACTATATAAAAATCCATGCCAATGTAAAATATTTGAGATGAATAGTTGTCTTTTTATCATATATTCTTATATCACCACCAAATGATGACAAACATCCATAACCCACCAAATAACCAAAAACCACCCATCCCACCCCTTGGAAATATGGANGTTGTGTTCTCTAGGCTACTTCCTGTTGTCTGGGGGTAACAATATCTTTAGGGGACCCTGAGAAAATTGAGATAATTGTCAAGTCCTGAGAAAACCAGCTGTAACATTTGTTGTCCAGTCTCAGTACTGTTCCCATGCAGAGGGATCAGTATATACGTCACCTGTCTTTTAGTCTTTCTTGGTTTATTTCTTTATATCTATAGCCAAGATTTTCAAGGGGGTCTCTCCCAATCAAACCTGATCCCTATTAATCTTGAAGGAATCTATAGCCTTTCATTTCCTGTGGAAACAAAAGCATAACCTCTCTCCCAATGCAATACATTTTCTGAATTCCATTTTAAAGTTAAGACATCCTAAAGTATCTAGGCTGTCCCTTCTATCCTATGTCTCTCAGCAGCTGTCAATTCAAAGACAACACAGCACCAGACAGGATCCAGACTCCCTGTGTATTTCTCATCTTTACATGGCCTTTATTCCCTTTATATTACTTTACTCTATCTTTAAAGACTTTATTATTTTTAAACATTTATTTTTTTCCTATGACTGTTTATACCCATTTTCTTTTCTTTCTTAAGCACCTATGCACATTTTATAAAACATTGTAACCTGTTTAGAGTTTTTTTCAGTTTGGACCTGCTTTACTGAGTGTCTGAAGCTGTGCACTTTGCAGGATTCTCTGATGCATGAGCCAAACCTTAAACTTGCTGTGCAGCTTTGCACCAGCAGCTGGCTCTGCTCCACTCAGACCTGGCCAAGAGCTGCATTTAACTGGGAGCTGCATTTAACTGGGAGCTGCATTTAACTGGGAGCTGCATTTAACTGGGAGCTGCATTTAACTGGGAGTTGCATTTAGCTGTCCCAGCTCTAGGAAGTTGGTACGTGCACTGTGGCAAGCATTTTTACTTAGCTTGTTGTGCTTCTACTTAATGCACTGGCTGCTCAAGTGCTCACTGTGTGGCAGAGCCATGCCTGTGTGCTCTATGAGTACTGGGCTTCTAGGAAACCATTCATTTTTTTCTTTTTTCTTTATCATTTTCTCTAGTTTTCTCAGACCCTATGTAGAAATGCATGTCCCATGTTGGGTGCCAAATGTAGCTCATTTTCTTGGACCACCAACCTCCAAATCATGACTCAGAGACTTATTCTTAATTATGAATGCTCAGCCCTAGCTTAGGCTTGTTCTTTTTAAAAAAAAAAACTTAAATTAATTAATCCATTTCTATTAGTCTGTGTGCTGCCCTGAGGTTTGTTTGCCTCATCAATGTACTTCCATCCTGCTTTCCTACTTCCTCTGTCTGTCTGTCTGGTCCCCAGCTGGCTAGCTGGCTCCCCTTTTCTCTATGTCCACTAGCCCTGCCTATCCCTCCTATCCTAGCTATTGGCCATTCAACTTTTTATTAGACCAATCAGGTGCCCTAGGCAGATAAGGTAAAACAGCAACACATCTTTACAGAGTTAAACAAATGCAGCACATCTTTACATAGTTAAACAATTATTCTATTCCACAACACTTATCTCAGGGGAGGTTCTAGAAAGTAAGTAGCAATGGATCTGGCATGACTGTGCCTAGTGAGTGCTGTTGATGGTGTAAAGATGATTACCTTCATTCTGTGTGCAGACAAGGTCTCCCCAGAATACCAGGTTCCTTGAGGTCAGGCACCAGCTACAGTATTTATCTAGAGAGGTGTAGGTGTGTGTGCACACCAGGAAATCTGGGCAATAGAGAAGCCAATGACCACATTCTAGTACTTCAACAGCAAAGTTTAGGCTAACCCCACTCCTCCCTGAGTTCGATCCTTATCCATGTCAGAGCAGGGCAACCAATGGGAATCAGTGCAAGAAGTCCCTGTCAGGGAGAGGACTCATTTTTAGCAAGAAATACAAAGCCACAAGCAGAGGATGGTAGAAAGAGGGCTGGAAGCTATTCCACAAAGGAGAGCAGTGGGCAGAGCCAGTCAGGGCACAGGCTGATGCTGTGTTTCCAGCAGACCCGTTGGACATGACTCAGCCCAAGGTGTGGTCACTCTTCTGTGAGTCCTCCTTACTAGAGCCTCAGAAGTCCCTGGACTAGCTCTCAGCTTCAAACCTGTGTTTGTCCTTCTTGCCATCACCAGGGAGAAGGAGGTCAACTGTGAGGGATATCGCTCTAGGGTGGGACATCACAGCCTCATCTGCAGCTGCTGTGCAGCAAGAGTCTCCATTGGTGGGGGCTTCTAGGGAGGAAGCCCTCAGGGTGCTTGGGTCCTAGTAGAGTAGGATGTGACCCAGAAGGCACGTGGATGAAAAGAAGTACACAGCTGCCTGTCAGGTGGCAACCACTGGTCAGTGAGAGAACTACAAGTGACACCGTAGTCACTCTTCAGATACACACTAGGATGGGAAACACACACACACACAGAATATTATGCACACGTTTGCTAACAGGCAGCAACATCCACGATACACCCAAGAACTTATTTCCTCAATCCCCAAGTCCTCAGAAAGAAAAGTCTGGATGGGTTGGTCTTGGGACATCCATGAAACATTGGATGGGGAGGGGCCACACAGACAGTTCTGTGAGTTGCTTTGGGGCTGGAGAGATCTGGGATGGTGTTCTTTTAGCACAAGGTTAGCAGCATGGAGAGGGCATTTCCATCCTGGGTGTTGCCGAAAGGGCTCCAGTAGGTAAGGGGAGCTTGCCTGCAAGCTGTAGGTAGAGGGAGCAAGACCTGAGCCGCTTCCACTACCTACAGCTGGGTTGAGGAGACTGAGCAGAAGGGGTGAGACACAGACACTGTGCAAGGGGCCAAAAGGATGAAAAAGATGAGGCCGAAAACATGACCATTGGGTCAGGCAGTGGGACATTCACAGGGACTCGCCAAAGGCCAGTAAAGGCAGAGGCTCCCCAGTGTGTGTGGTCACTCTGGACATTTTGGGTATAGTGGAGAGTAGGGGCACGCAGCTGTAGCTGGCTGCTCAAGGAAAGGGATGGTTTTTGTTTTCCTGTACCAGGAATGGAACATTATACTCAGGCTCGGGCAAGCACTCTACCACTGAGCCACACCCTCATCCTCCTAGGGGAGAACTTGCAGGGTGATTTTTCCTGCAAATGGGCATGACTCGAGAGAAAGAGAAGTAGCATGGCAGGAGAAAGGAGAAAGGAGTTTCTGGAAGCTGGAGGATATTTCCACAGGAACAAGGACCTCGAGAAGACATTTAATTACAGTTTATGTGTGAGAGAAATTCTCTGGGATGGAAAATACCTGGATGATTTGTGTTGGGGGCAGGGTGGAGAAGGACGAGAGAAGTTGTCTTCCACAGCAAGAGTCCTGGAGTTGTGAGCAGTCCTTGAGTGTGAGCAGTTCACACTCCCTGCCCTGTGCTAATCAGAATTTCAAAAGGCATCTTTAGATGTTCTGTAGCAGATGACAAACAGATTGGGCTATTTCCCACTATCTAGGTCACATTTATTAAATCATAGAAGCCTGAGCTCTCTATAATCTGTGTGGTGAGAGCAGGCACTGACAGCAGCAAGAACATAAAGGAGTGATTTGTCAATGACCTCAAAATCGCAGGGTTTGAGAAAGAGTGCAGTCAATGTCCTGTACGGATTTACAAAGGAGGGCCAATCCCACTTTGTGTGACACCTAAAAGCAGCCAGTACGGCTCTACTCCACTAACAGAAGAAAGAGGCCCCTGGGGGAATGCAGTGACTACTATGTTTGTTAGTCAAAGTCTTCCGTGGACACAGTTGCTGTATATTAGCTCTGGAAATGAACTACTTAACAATGGGATAATGAATTTTATCATTTGCATTTTTATAACTGTATTTCTTATAAATCAAGGAAGAGATACATAAAGAAATCGAAAACTGCGCAGAGAAAGCTATTCTTTTACCTGATTCTCAAGCCCCCACAAGTGGAGCAGGGGCAGGTGGGTATTGACCACGAGAAGACATGGGGAGTTCCCCTGGGGTTTGAAGAGACAGGGAGAGTGCTGGGAGGGAGTAACCTTTTTCCATATGGGTTTTCATCAACATCTTCAAGTTAACGAGACTCTGTCAATTCACGGCTCTTTTCAGAACTCTTGACACATTTCTTGTCTGCAGAACACTGGTGATGCCCTTAGCCTGCCTGGCTCACAGAAGGTCCTTCCTCTTCAATTTCCTCTCATAGGCTCCCCCGTAATTTCCACTTCCCTGAAGAAAATGAATTCTGGTAGAACAGAACATAAACCTGCATTCACTGTGGCCTGGGTTAGCAACGAAACACTGTCCCCGAAGGGCGTCCCACAGGTGCTCTTTGGTTTAGGCTTACAGTCTCCATGTCCACAATTCAAAGTAGAAAGGTGGCCCTGAAAGAAGGTGGCTGAGAATGCTGCTGCACCCCACTGCTTTGCTCAGGTTATGCTGTGGCCTCAGGGGATATAAGTACCAGGAGGGTGCCCAGACACTAGGGTTCACAGTGTCATTTCAGGGCCCCCGGGGAGAGCGGGAATGAGTGGGGATGTTTGGGAGGGGCTCTGGGCAGAGTCCAGGAGTTGAAAATGTGCCAACCAGCTCTGAGGATGGTCAGTCAGTGGGAAACCACATAAGAGGAGAGCGATGAGCCAAGAGTGGGGTAAGGATGAGCTGTCTCTGATACCCTGTCAAGCTGAAGCGATGCAGTGGCTCAGGTGCATTGTGGTCTGACCTTTGACCTATACTCTGGCTCTAAGCCTTGGGGGTGCTTCTGTGATGAACGGCCGGTCCCTCCCACTCTCCTACCCATCTGTTCAACCACAATGGAGGCAGCAAAGGAAATCAACAGATATCTGAGGGGACCTGCTGGCCACAAACACGAAGAGCTGTGCTTGTGGCTTAGAATAGCATCCCAGAGGATGTGTGTAATCCCGAGTATGCAGAAGTTCTTCTGTGGTTGAATGTGGGGCAGATTACAGTCTGCCCTGTGTTTCTAGTAAACACTGATACCAGTTCCCTGGGGTTATTCTTAGACCAAAGATGCCACAGGCGGAGAAACTCGGCAAGCCCACGGCCTCAGATCCATTCCTGTGGGCTGGTCTCTGGGCTATCCAGGCACTGCCAGCCTGGGTGCGAAGCCTGGCTGCTTCTGCCTGTGGACTCTGAGGATACCTGAGCAAGGACCCTAGTTTCAAGCTGGGACATCCCTGCTCAGCAGTCCCTTCCAGAGAGCTGGGACATCCCTGCTCAGCAGTCCCTTGCAGAGAGCTGGGACATCCCTGCTCAGCAGCCCCTTCCAGAGAGCTGGATGGCGTCCAGCTAAAGCATAGCCCTATTTTAATATTATTAAGAAGTCCTATTACTAGTCAGGAGACAGAGGCAGGAAGAATGCCATACATTTGAAGCCAGCCTGATCCATGCAGGATTCCAGGCCAGCCAAGACTACGTAGCAAAGCTCTGCCCTAAAAAAAAACAAAAACAAAAACAAAAACAAAAACAAACAAACAAAAAAACCAAAATCACATTGACAGCAAATTACTAATATTATTGCTTGGTAGAGGAGTGGGAGAAGGGGTGAGGGAATGTGCTCCATATTTATCTTTGCATATAATTTTGAGTTTAAAACCATGTGTCCATACTATGTGTGTATGAGCGTGCATATACATACACACATCACACAAACACCTTGTTTCAGAAAGATTCTTGTAACCAAGAACTTCCTAACAGCCACTTGGCTTACAGTATTCAAGTCATGGGTTCTGCAGGTATGTCCTGGTCTCTGCTGGAGGCAATTTCTCCCCAAGGGCCAAGGACTCCCAAGTCAGACACCAAGACTGGGGGGTAAGATTATCTCCGGTCTCCAGTAATTTCAGTACCTGTGGCCACTGTGACGTGGACTGATGTTTCCTGCACAGCAATCCTTGAAAGGGACTGGAGCGAGGCCAGAGGCCCTTTGTGGGACAGAGGAGGCCTCTGCAAGAGTCACTAACACCTCTGGAGCAGGTGCACCACCAGAGCTGTGGAAAAAGAAAAGCCACACCCTGTGGCTCCTTAACAAGCAGCTTTTTCTAAAGCATTCAAGTAGATGAAAACTGAAGAGTGTGTTAAAACTGACAACATTATTTTAAGTTCCAGTGTTTGATTTATTCTCAAACTCAATTTATTATAATTTTGATAGAGTTTGAGTTAATTAAAATTACTTAGAGTTGTCATATATCAAGAGATATCAACCATTAAGAACTATTAAGGTTCTGGCTTTCCCTTAAGTTCTGTACTACCATACTGCCCTGGCCCAGAGCTGACCTCTTCCCTGTGCACTGCCTCCTGGGGATGGCACTTGTNAGACTCCTGTCTTCACTCAGGTCCTCCCAGACAAGGCAGTATGTCTTCTGCACTGCCTTCATTATCAGAGCTTTAATTCCAGGCCAGCTTTGGGCATGTCCTGTTCACACATGCAAAGCTGTGTGGAGACTGGCCAGCGGTTATGCTCCAGCCTTTGGCTAGAGGAAGCGTACCTTTGAATTTCTTTGACTCCCCGAATCCCTCGAGACCTTTCACCTTGTCTGAGGCCCTCTGCCTCACTGGGTGAGCACATGGAGCCGGCTCCTGAGGTGACTAATGGGACAAAAGGACAACTTGACGAGCCCCTCCCCACCCTTTCTTGCTTGTCCCACCCCTTCTCCAGAGGTCGCTGGGGGAGAAGGAAGAACACTTCATTTCTTTGACTGTCTCCCTACCAGATGAACTCAGTTTACAGCTGCAGAGAGGGGTGGGCAGTTGCTGCCTTTATAAGCGACAGCGGCATGAATATGATTTTCCACACGCTGACTCATGGGACGGGACTGTTGGTTCCTGGACTTTGGCACATGGTTCTGTCTCTTGCTGACTTGGAGATGGAGCTGGGGAGGCTGCTTTGATCTAGTAATATAATTTCTTCCATGACTGGGTTTTACCCATAAGGACATTTGTTTTCTTCTCCAGTCTGGGGACATACTGGGGTGACCTCTTCCAGCCTCCTCCAGCCTGAGGATTCATCTGGTTATAATTGAAGTCATTTGGACTGAGCCTCAGTATGAAGTGGTACGTCTTGGTGTGCAGAACCAAGTGAAAATGTTTATGGGTATTCCAGCTCAGCCAGGCACCTCTAACTGTCTTTTTAATGCTACCCAACTTTATGAGGGACATTTGTCTGAGGCAGTCTTTCCCTTTAATGATTCTGCTTATTTTCCTCAGTCTACTAGTTTCCCTGGTTTTTACTTCCTGTTTTCCATCTTGACTACGTTCCATTCACACCAAGACAGCAAAGCCTCATTCCTTCCAGGCCTCACTCCCATGTCCAGTTCATGGCAGGCAGGTGAGAGCAGGTCCAGCTCTGTGAGAAGTTAGGCCGTCTAGGCAAGGCTGAGCCCCAGATCCCTCTGTGATTCCGAATATCATAAGATAAAAGGATCAAATGTAGAGCAGTGTTCTGTGCCAAGCAGAGTCAAAAGATATTATCTGTTGAATTCATCAATTGTATGATAAAATAACTATAAGTAAGTACATGGGTGAATTCTTGTTTAAAAAATCAAATAAAGACAGACACCTACAAATGTAAAAAAATGAAAGAGCCCTTCACTTCCCCCCATCTTCCCCTTCCTTTCTTAGTGTTAATAATAATGCTTTCTGGACTCGTCTTGATGGAGGGACTGAGAGCTTACCACCCTGTGTGTGAGCGCAGCTGTGTGCTGCACAGCAGTGTTTGGCCATCGAGGAGCCACAGGACCATGGTGGCCCTGTGAGGTTATTTTGCCATAGTCACCTTACTGTAAGTACCTTCTGTGATGTCTACACAATGACGAAACTCTCTAACGTGCATTTTTTTCAGAATATGTCCATACAGTGAAGCAGCCCATGACTACAGAGTCGAATTGTAAAGACCCAAGTGATTGTTCAGCAGTCTGTCTCCTGCCCACATTCCAAGTTCGCCTTCATTATCCCTTCTATCATGATGTCTGACTTGGGAGGGAGGGTTCTGAGGAATCTGAATAGATGTTCTCATCCCAACACACACACACACACACACACACACACACACACACACACACACACACCTGTCTCATATACATACATAAACATATAAATACAAGTGCATGTTATTTTAAATGTGTGCTTTTGTGGAAGAGAGTCCCCTATATTCTTCAACTTGCTACACAGCTAATGCTGACAATAAAGTCCTGATTCCCCTCCCCTCCACTTCACAAATACTGGGGTCCCAGGTGTACACCACTATATATAGTCTATGTGGTACTGGGGACCAAACAAACTATGACCTCAGAAGACCCCAGTTACCCTCAGGGACTTTGGAGGAAGGCAGAAATAAAATCAAGGTCATTCCCTCTTCTCCTGTGTCTTCTCCAGTGCCGACTTCAGTGAATTCCAAGGTCCAACTCCACCTCCAAGCTGGGACAGAGAAGTGTAAAGAATGGGTCTGGGAAGGGGGTGATGTGAGACAAATGGAAAAGATCCATCATGCCCTGTGAGCTTGCGACTTCCGAGACAAGAGGCGAAGCAGAAGCCAAGCTTGATTATCCCAAGTGAGTCCCTGGACCCCCATCTACACGGCAAGTTCCCTGCTTAAGTGGAATGACTTGGGAGTGGACTGACCTTGGCAAAGGATCCAAGAAAAATCTCAGGATGCCGTCTCTAAATTGTTTCCAATTCTAATTTTCAGATGACCCAAGACAGCCTTGATTAACACTTCCACTGTCTGCCTGCGAGTGGGGGAGGGTAACTGCTATATACAGCAGAGCCAGGGACACAGCTGTAAAGAAACTAAACCTCCAGTACAAGCTTGCCTTGTTATTCTGAGGTGGGCGTCTCAGTACTCTGACCAAAGATCAGGAAGGCATGCTGTTCTCGGGGTAATAGTACGCAAATTTTATTAATATAGTCCATAAAAGGGAATGGAGCAACTGAGTATAATGAACATTTGTTAACTGCTAGTAGACCAGTGGTTTCCAACCCACGAACCGTGATGTGTGTTGGGAGATCTGCCACCAAATATATATGCACCATTCTGTGAAACTCGGGTTTCATTTTATGTAGGTGGCTACTTGGCAGATAGAATATTTTGTCAAGGAAATTGTCCAATATCCTGCCAAGTTAAACCTAATTCGTGTAAGAGGTATAAAGTATGATGTCAGAGCTTGCTAGAATCAAATGAAATTTGGGGATTTATTAAGACATTGGGAAATAGTTTAGGCCAGAAAAAAACAGCTGTTAGTAATTTAGGTTCTGGCACCAGATTCCATGAGTTCAAATCCTGTCTCTTACTAGTTATAGGATCATGAGTATAAAATAGAGGTGCTAACACCTATCCCATGGACTGCTGTGAGGATTAGGTGATTAAATGTCATACTTGCACCATTCTTAGACCTTTATTGACGCACGATCTACAAGATTGTACTCTTCTTCACTATTTTCTCATTAAGTATATACAAAGTATCTACTCTAAGTGTGGAGCTCGCACTGGAATCAGGCGGTCAGAAAACAACAGATACTGCCAGCTGTCATGGACTGAGGAGAAAACACTGTCTGGCTGACAATCACAGACAGGTAGATAACTGAAAGTGTCTGTCCTGGGTTCCAGAGCCCAGGGGGAACCAGAATGAGTAAAGGGCCAAGAGAAAGCCACCGATGGAAGGATGGCCGCAGCAGGCCGAGAGGCCTATATATTTGTTCTCAGGGGTTCTTTGGGGCAATGCTTCTGAACTGTGTCCCATGAATCACTGGTCACAAAATGCTCTAAGTGTTCATGCCAAAGCAGCTGAAAAAATATCTACTCTGAACCCTCTTGTGAGGACTGACAGTGTGCACCCTAATTCCACAGAGTCCAAAACTCCTGCTTCTAAAGACCAAACACTAATTCTTTAGCTCAGCTCCCAGACCCCACCCCACCACACCTTCCAAACACATACTTGGTAACTCAGTCTCCACCAGCAGTGAGTAACTTAGAAGGGCGGGAGGAACCTCCACGTCACCGTAGCTGCTGTAGGTGGGCACTGTGTCTGTAGCCCCCTGGTAAGAACATTGGAAGGGAGGATGGTCTGAGCCGCGGCACGCTTGCATGGGGCAGGTGCCAATGTCTAGAGACACCTTGAGAAGGGCTGTAAATTCTGAGGAAGAAGCAACAGGTAGTCTAGACAAAGATTGTTTTGGAAACAAAACCCAGTGTTTTCCCTTATTAGAAGGATCTCTGAAAGAAGAAAGCTTTTTTGTCAACTGTCTGGCTTGGCTTGGACCCCTAGAAAGCAGCTAAGCCCACAGAAAACACCATCTGCCCAGCACCCCAGGCTCCCACACATCTGCCCAGCACCCCAGGCTCCCACACATCTGCCCAGCACCCCAGGCTCCCACACATCTGCCCAGCACCC